>CAJQTV010000963.1:0-44976 GCA_907163055.1 Formica aquilonia x Formica polyctena | reverse complement strand
TATAATAGTTTTACATATTATCAATATACAGGGTGTGTCAAAAGTCTGGATACACTCAAATATCTCATAAACATTGTATTTTAGAGAAAAATATTTTAGACAAAAGTTGTAAGGCTTAAAAAGACGCATTCAACGGTAATAGCTGTTTTACCTTGGATGGCGTTGCCAAGGTCAGATCAAGGTCAAATTGAATTTTTTAAATGGAATTGCCTACTTTTTATTGCATATTTTTGTAGCTTATCTCGAGAGCTTTTCAAAACACTATAATAAAGTATTTTTTCATTAAGGGGGGAAACCAGTGTAACGACTAAAAGAAAGACTACTTTTAAGGATTTTTTTTCTAGTAAATAATTGTTTTTTTTTTTCAAATCGCGTTATTAACATCACAAAGTACATAATTTGAACTACCTTTTGTGAAATTTTTGTTAAAAAATATTAATATTTATAACTACAATAGCCAATAGTTTGGGCCGCCTAAGAAAAAACGGGCCCACGGGTAGCGGGGCAACGAAAACTCCAAAACAAAAAAACAAGGATTTTCTTAAAACTTAAGACAATAGCTTCAGTTGCACGTATGGATTAAAAAAAAATGATTTGTTACAAAATGGCGGACTTTTGAAGAAAAAAATTCCAAATTCGGTGAGACATTGACCTCTGGTTTTTAACACAAAAAAAAAAAATTATTCAATCGAAAATTCCATACGTGCAACTGAAGCTATTGTTTTATATTTTAAGAAAATCCTTGTTTTTTTTTTGTTTTGGAGCGTTCGTTGCTCCGCAACGCGTGCGCCCGTTTTTTTTTAAGGTGGCTCACACTATTGGCTATTGTAGCTATAAATATTAATATTTTTTAACGAAAATTTCACAAAACGTAGTTCAAATTATGTACTTTGTGATGTTAATAACGCGATTGGGAAAAAAACAATTATTTACCAGAAAAAAATCCTTAAAAATAGCCTTTTTTTTAGCCGTTACACTGGTTTCCCTCCTTAAGTACTTTTTGAGTTATTTTATATTTTGATCTGACATATTTTGATAAAAAAAATAAAATATTTCGTAAAATATTTAGTTTTTGATAATCTTACCGTAATACTTTTATGTACAGAATAATGAGACAAATCAATTAGTAAAAAAAAATAATTGTTTTTAAGAAAAAGTATGTAATTATTTATTTTTAATGTATTTTTTTAAACAATTATTTGTTTTTTTCTTTACACTAATTAATTTGTCTCATTATTCTATACATAAAAGTGTAACGGTTCTCCTTTCCCGTACGCCGTGGATCAAGGCTCGCCGGTGCCAGGATTCGGGAGAAGGGGGAAACTCCAACTTACTTTACCTCGGTATAAGCGGTTTAAATAATTAGGTTTATTCAAGCGGTTATTATAAAAGATATTTAACACAGAAAGCTATGCGAAGCAACAGGCGGGAACGGTGCGTACAGAGTTTCGCGCGTGAGCGGTTGTTATTCACAAGGTGACGAGCAAGCACGGTTCGTACAGAGTTTCGCGCGTGAGCGGTTGTTATTCACAAGGTGACGAGCAAGCACGGTTCGTACAGAGTTTCGCGCGTGAGCGGTTGGTGCGCGTGGAGCTCGGGAATCGAGCGTGGCTCAAGCGGCTGTGTTCGGCAATCGCGGTGTTCGCATGCAAATAAGCTATGATTATTCCGTGAGGTACAGTACAGATATTAACCACTACGGGGGTCGCGTGGCCTTCAATGTAGTTCCAACTGCCTGGCGGCCTTATCCTTAAAAGGACGGGGCGTCGGCGTTCTCGGCGTTCTATCCTTAAAAGGACTGACGCTCCTTAGTAGTCTGAAGGCCGTGTATGAATGTGGAATCGGCGCGATACTTGGTGGGAATACTAATATCTAATTAACTCTACAGCCTGAATGCGCGGTATGTACAGGGCGGTCTTACAATACGGACAGGTCGCGGTATATACAATGCGGTCTTACAATATGAACAGGTCGCGGTATATACAAGCGGTGCTAGAGTCTATCAGGACGCGGAGACCGGAGCGGTCTTACTGGTTACGGTATATGTACAACGGTCTTACAATAGAACAGGTCGCGGTATATGTACAGAAAGATACACGGAGACCAAAGTGGTCTTACGGTGGAAACGGTCGCGGTATATACAAACGGCCGTCCAGGTTGAACGGTACGCGGGGCGCGGTACGGTCTTATGAACTAAGAGTACGCCGTCCCAGCAACCGGGAAGCCCGGCATAACCACGGGTAGCCCGTGACCTGGTTTAACGCGAAGGATCGAGAATGCGCCGTCCCAGCAACCGGGAAGCCCGGCATAACCACGGGTAGCCCGTGACCTGGTTTAACGCGGGGTAGGATGCGCCGTCCCAGCAACCGGGAAGCCCGGCATAACCACGGGTAGCCCGTGACCTGGTGTAACGCTAGGTATCAGAATGCGCCGTCCCAGCAACCGGGTAACCCGGCGTAACTACGGGTAGCCCGTAGCCTGGTGTAACGCGGTATAGGTTTCGGATCAGGAGTTGTACTAGGTAGGACTCGGGATCGGGAACTGGTAACGCTACGCTCGCCGGAGCGCCTTATATACCGGCGGCCGGCCTCCCACTCGCGCGAATCCACGTGTGGTGGGGTGGTCCCTACGGTGGGGCCGCGAAACGGGTGTGGGAGCTTAGGGACGCCATAAGCGCCGAGCCTAGAAAAGCGCGTGGTGGAACGGCCCGCTAGGCCGTTAGTAACGGTATCGTTACACCACCCCCCCTTTTTAAATCTAGGCGGTGCGGGGGGGTCTTGGTGGCCGGTTTGGTCGTGGGAGGGCATGGGCGGTGACGGAGTCCTCCGGTGGCTGGTCCTCCTCCACTGGGGCGCTGGTTGTCGGGGCTCAGTCCTCCGGCGCAGGGTTTTCGTCGTCGGTGTCCGGGGCCAGTTTTAGGTCTTGCACATGAATGTGCCGGTGCCACTTCCCTCGGGCGTCGCGGAGGTCCACCACGACCGGTGATACGATCTTTCGGATTTCCAGGGGTCCGATGTATCTGGGTGCTAGCTTAGCGTTGAATGCGCCGCTCTTACTGGAGAGGGGCCGATCTCTCTTCCAGACCTGCTCGCCTATCTGAGGGCGCCAGTCACGCCGACGCAGATTATAATGGCGTTCCTGTCGTTGGAACGCGCGAGCCAGGTGGATACGGACCACCTCGAAGGCCTCTTCGAGCCGTTTCCGGTTGACGTCCGGACTTGGAGCGGGGGCCGGCGGTCTCCGGTCCTCCGGGTGGGGTCGTGCCAATTCGCGCCCATGTAGGATGTACGCCGGGGTGTATCCGGTGGCCTCGTGTCTCGCGATGTTGATCGCGAATTGTAGCGCGACTATCCGCTCATCCCAGTTTCGGTGCTGCTTCCCCACATACTGGGCGATCATTGTTTTTACCGTGCGGTTGGCCCGCTCGACCGGGTTGCACTGAGGCGCATAGACGGGCGATTTGCGGTGCGCGATCCCGAAGGCGGCAAGGAGCGTCTTGAATCGCTGGGACGCAAACTGGGTCCCATTATCGGAGACCAGCGTTGTTGGGCACCCGTGCCGATATATGAGACGTTGAGTCACGGCATGTGCCAGATTCTCAGCGGTGGCCCGGCGTAATAGAACCATCTCTAGCCATTTGCTGAATCGATCTTGGATGGTCAGCAGCCACGTATGCCCCTTCGTGGATCGGGGTAGTGGTCCGACCAAGTCGACGGCGGCCTGCTGCCAGGGGGCGGTACAAGCGGTCGCGCGTAGAGTCCCGGCCGGTCGCTGTTGCGAGGCCTTGTGTGCTATGCACGTCGGGCACCTCCGGACATATCTGGTAATGTCTCGGAACATGCCTGGCCAATAGTACAGCGGCGCGATGCGAGCGATGGTCTTCGCGATGCCGAGGTGTCCGGCTGCCGGATCGTCGTGCAGTCGGCCGAGCAAGGGTAGACGCTGTTCGGTGGGGACGCACTGCTTTCACTGGTCTTCGGTCGGTGTTTCCCCAAAATCCAGGTCGTGCAGGATATGTCGCCGGAGTTGCCCGCCCCGCACCTCGTAGTCCGGAAAGTCGGCTGGCCGCGACTCTACCTCCGCGAGCATGCGGCGGTACCAGCGGCACGTTGGCTGTCGCGTGACCGCGTTGGCCTCTGGCGTACGAGACAGGGCATCGGCTACCCGGTTAAGGGCCCCTCGGCGGTACTGGATATCAGAGTCGTGCTGCTGAAGCTCGAATATCCATCGTCCTAGGCGGCCGGTAGGTTCCTCGATTCGCTGCAGCCAACGGAGGGCCTGGTGGTCGGTCAAGACCGTGAAGCGGTAGCCCTCAAGGTACTCGCGCATCCGCCGGATGCCCCAAACGACTGCCAGGCATTCCAACTCGGTAGCGCTGTAATTACGCTCCGCGGCGTTGAGGGTTCGACTGGCGTAGGCGATGACTCGCTCTCCCTCGTCAAGGTGTTGGGTTAATACGGCCCCCAGACAGTGTGCGCTGGCGTCAGTTTGGAGAACAAATGGCCTCGCGAAGTCTGGACAAGCCAGGACCGGCACGGTGGTCAGGGCTTTCTTTAGCCCTCGGAAAGCGGCTTCCTCGTGATCCGTCCAGGTCCATTTGACCTTCTTGTGGGTCAGCCTGGTGAGAGGTGCGGCGAGGGTTGAAAAGTCGGCGATGAAGCGTCTGTACCACGAGGCCACTCCCAGAAACTGGCGTACCTTTTTCACGGTGGTCGGTGCTGGCCAATTCGCGACGGCGCTCACTTTCTCGGGGTCGGTGCGGATACCCCGGCGGTCGATAACGTGCCCGAGGTAGCGGAGGCTCGGCCGGCAGAAGTGACACTTATCCGGGTTGAGACGGAGCCGTGCCAGGCGGCGAAAGACCTCGGACAGATGCCGTAGGTGATCCTCGAATGTGCGGCTAGCGATAATAATATCGTCGAGGTACACTAGGACGTGCGGTTCGAGTTCTGGACCGAGTATCGAGTCGAGCAATCTCTGGAAGGTAGCGGGCGCCGAGTGCAGGCCAAAGGGCATCACCCTAAACTGCATCAGGCCACGGCCCGACATGGTAAAGGCGGTCGCCGGTCGGCTTTGCGGTGTGAGAGGTACCTGCCAATATCCGCTTTTCAGATCGAGCGTGGACAGGTATTTAGCTCCACGTAGCTTATCCAGTGTGGCCGTGAGTGCGGCAGCGGATAGGCGTCTTTCTCGGATGCCGCGTTCAGTTTTCGATAGTCGATGCAAAAGCGGTAGGCCCCTTCCTTTTTCTTGACCAGGACGATTGGAGAGCTCCAGGCGCTAGTTGAGGGCTCACTGATTCCCTCCTTCTCCATCGTTCGTACTTCCTGGTCAATGATGGCCTGCATCGCCGGATTACGCGGGCGATATCGTTGTTTGATGGCGGGTCCGGGCTTTAATCGGATGTGGTATTGTACCCGATCGGTTGGCCCTTGCACCCGTTCAAACTTCGTTAATTCGATCGCTAAAAACCTCTCCAGGCGCTGGGTTTCCTCGGATCTCTCGGCGGTGCTGCCGACGGTTATGACTCCCAGGGTGGTCAAGTTGTCAGTCGGTTCTTTTGGCGGTGGCAGCGTGATTCGCAATTTGGCCCATAGATCTATGCCTATCAACATGGGGCTACTCAGGCTCGGCAGAACGGAGAACTGGTGCCGGATAGTCTCCCCCTGGACGGTGATGGGGAGTGTGAGAACTCTGGTGATGGGGATCCGCGTCCCATCCGCTAAGTTAACGTGTTTAGCCACGGTGTCTGGACGACGTGTGCGGACCTTTAGGCAATTGGCGGTTTCGGCGCTGACAAACGAAACTTCCGAACCGGAATCGAGCAGGGCCCGTATTGTTCGGCGGACAACACGGACCTGTATGTGCGGTCTCGGAGTAAATTCTACTCGGACTCGGGCTGGGTACTGGCCGCGACAGTTCCGGCCCGCGGTCCGTTTCCCGCCGGGGGATGACAATCTCGAGTCAAAACCCCGTCTTTCCCGCACCGGGAACAAAACTTTCTCGGTGGTCGGCGGCAATCCTGCCGGGTGTGTCCTCGCTGCTTGCATCTCCAGCAGCAGTCATCTCGGCTGTAGGCAGCGGTTGCCACTGTCGGTCCGGGAGTCTTACGCTCCTCCTGCCGCCGCAGGTTTTCGATCACTTCGATATCGGTGACTCGTGCGCTGAGCGCATTAGCGTTGGTAATCTCGCCCCTTCGAATGTACAGGCGATATTCCGGTCGCATATTTGCGTACAGCTGTTCAAGCTGGTCTTGGGGCGTGTAGCCGCCTGCGCGCCGCATGAGAGTCAGCAACTCGGTGGCGAATTGTTGGAACGCCTCCCGTGGCTGCTGCTTCCGCCCCTGGATCGTACTCTTTAGTTGGTAGGAGTACTCGCTGGACAAATACTGGGCGCGGAAGTCCCGACAAAACTCGGCCCACAGGGTCCAGTTATCGCGGCAGTTGCGGTACCACATCAGTGGTTCGCCGCGGAGAAGTTCGGGTAGCCCCAAGAGCAACTGCTCGTCGTTGTAGCTGTATCCTCGTTTCAGCTCGTCGATGCGTTCCAGGGACGCCAGCGGGTCCTTCCCGTCGAAGTGGCACCCCCACTTCCGGATTTGATTCATGGCCTTAGCCGGGTCGAAGGTGGTTGCTCCGGTCGTGCCGGCGGTCGGGCCTTCATTTGATAGTGGCATCTTTGCGTCTTCGGGGGTCGTGGGGTGGGACGCGAAAAGAGTCGGGTTATCGGTAACGAAATGACGGAGCTGTCGGCGTAGCTCGTCAAGGGTGCCTACGGTTTCGAGTCCGTGCTTGGCTAGTAATTTAATTACCGCGTCTTTCTTTAAGTTATTTACCCACGCGGGCATCTAGGCCTACCTAGATGCCCGCGTGGGTAAATAACTTAAAGAAAGACGCGGTAATTAAATTACTAGGCTTGAGCGAGCTGGAGTCTCCACTAGACTAGTCAGGTCCCTGTTCGGGCGCCATGTAACGGTTCTCCTTTCCCGTACGCCGCGGATCAAGGCTCGCCGGTGCCAGGATTCGGGAGAAGGGGGAAACTCCAACTTACTTTACCTCGATATAAGCGGTTTAAATAATTAGGTTTATTCAAGCGGTTATTATAAAAGATATTTAACACAGAAAGCTATGCGAAGCAACAGGCGGGAACGGTGCGTACAGAGTTTCGCGCGTGAGCGGTTGTTATTCACAAGGTGACGAGCAAGCACGGTTCGTACAGAGTTTCGCGCGTGAGCGGTTGTTATTCACAAGGTGACGAGCAAGCACGGTTCGTACAGAGTTTCGCGCGTGAGCGGTTAGTGCGCGTGGAGCTCGGGAATCGAGCGTGGCTCAAGCGGCTGTGTTCGGCAATCGCGGTGTTCGCATGCAAATAAGCTATGATTATTCCGTGAGGTACAGTACAGATATTAACCACTACGGGGGTCGCGTGGCCTTCAATGTAGTTCCAACTGCCTGGCGGCCTTATCCTTAAAAGGACGGGGCGTCGGCGTTCTCGGCGTTCTATCCTTAAAAGGACTGACGCTCCTTAGTAGTCTGAAGGCCGTGTATGAATGTGGAATCGGCGCGATACTTGGTGGGAATACTAATATCTAATTAACTCTACAGCCTGAATGCGCGGTATGTACAGGGCGGTCTTACAATACGGACAGGTCGCGGTATATACAATGCGGTCTTACAATATGAACAGGTCGCGGTATATACAAGCGGTGCTAGAGTCTATCAGGACGCGGAGACCGGAGCGGTCTTACTGGTTACGGTATATGTACAACGGTCTTACAATAGAACAGGTCGCGGTATATGTACAGAAAGATACACGGAGACCAAAGTGGTCTTACGGTGGAAACGGTCGCGGTATATACAAACGGCCGTCCAGGTTGAACGGTACGCGGGGCGCGGTACGGTCTTATGAACTAAGAGTACGCCGTCCCAGCAACCGGGAAGCCCGGCATAACCACGGGTAGCCCGTGACCTGGTTTAACGCGAAGGATCGAGAATGCGCCGTCCCAGCAACCGGGAAGCCCGGCATAACCACGGGTAGCCCGTGACCTGGTTTAACGCGGGGTAGGATGCGCCGTCCCAGCAACCGGGAAGCCCGGCATAACCACGGGTAGCCCGTGACCTGGTGTAACGCTAGGTATCAGGATGCGCCGTCCCAGCAACCGGGTAACCCGGCGTAACTACGGGTAGCCCGTAGCCTGGTGTAACGCGGTATAGGTTTTGGATCAGGAGTTGTACTAGGTAGGACTCGGGATCGGGAACTGGTAACGCTACGCTCGCCGGAGCGCCTTATATACCGGCGGCCGGCCTCCCACTCGCGCGAATCCACGTGTGGTGGGGTGGTCCCTACGGTGGGGCCGCGAAACGGGTGTGGGAGCTTAGAGACGCCATAAGCGCCGAGCCTAGAAAAGCGCGTGGTGGAACGGCCCGCTAGGCCGTTAGTAACGGTATCGTTACAAAAGTATTACGGTAAGATGATCAAAAACTAAATATTTTACGAGATATTTTATTTTTTATATTAAAATATGTCATATTAAAATATAAAATAACTCAAAAAGTACTTAACGAAAAAATAATTTATTATAGTGTTTTGGAAAGCTTTCGCGATAGGCTACAAGAATATGCAATAAAAAGTAGGCAATTCCATTTTAAAAATTCAATTTGACCTTGATCTGACCTTGGCAACGCCATCCAAGGTCAAACAGCTATTACCGTTGAATACGTCTTTTTAAGCCTTACAACTTTTGTCTGAAATATTTTTCTCTAAAATGCAACGTTTACGAGATATTTGAGTGTATCCAGACTTTTGACACACCCTGTATATGATCTAAAATATTTCCTTGAAACACAATAGAAGTGCGTATTGCAACATTGAATTATACTCTTTCATCATTGTATCTACTTTGATCTATTTAAATATTCAAAATGCGTATATCCTATAAATTGTGATGCAACGTGTAACATGCTAATTTAAATTGAATGAATAATATATTTTGTATTACATTTTCTATTTCGAATCGTATCTACTTTGATTTATTTAAATATTTAAAATGTGTACATCCGATAAACTTTGATACCACGTGTAACATGCTAATTTAAATGAATGAATAATCTACTTTATATTGCATTTTCTATTTCAAAAAATTAAGAATCAAAATTCTTAAAATTATAGTAGTTTTACTACACACATACACGATTGCTAAAATAAGGGACGAAATTTGATCAGTGATTAGGTATGCATTATAGTAATGGAGAAAAATGCTATTAAATATAAGTAAATCAATGATTAAATTATAGTCTAAAGTCTAAAAACAAAAGCCAAATAATATTGGTTATTATTACAGACCAAAACAAATGTTTTAAGTCTTGCTAAAAGCCAAAATAACATCGGTGCAATTGTAGTCCAGGCGCCAGAGACAAAAACATAGGTTCATAATGCATAATTCTACGCAAATGATTTTCCTTCTGGAAATTGTTCAGGGATGCCCCCTGAGCGTAATTGAGAGTTGGCTTGGCGGGGGGGGGGGGGGGGGGGGGGTGGTTATGCTTTAGCCGCCATTTTGGAAATTAGTTTTTGCCAAATATCTCATAAACGGTTGATCCTACGACAAAAATAATCGTAACAATTTTTGTAGAGAACAAAATTCCCCACTTTTCTTATTTGAAACTTTTTTCTGTAAGATGGATATTTTTCGAGCTACAGCGCGTCAAAATTTTGTAGAAATGGTTTTTGCAAAATATCTCGTTAACGATAAATCGCACACTGAAAATAGTTATGGTAAAAGTGATGTTTAGGGGATGCAGCCCCGATGACTTTGACCTTGACATATATTGTCAAGGTCACCCTCCTGAGTGACCTTCAGAAGGTTTTAGCCGTCGCTCGTTTTTTATTAAAAAGTTATTAACTAAAATATTATTTATTGAATGTGTTTAGTACTAATACATTTTCACATCTTGGACACGTAATAACGTGTAAATTCGTGGCGAAATATCGCCACGAACAACTTTCTTCTCACACAAAAAATTCCACAAAGAATCAAAATTGTATGTCAAATTGATAAATTTGTGCAAATGCATGTTGAAAATTAAGGAAATCTTGAAATTATCCAACTGACTGATACACGACTATATGACATACTGAGACTGGTGATGTAGATACGTGTTATATACAAACATTCATTACATTCCCAAACACTAATTTGTTTTGATTTGTTTTGATATTCTTACTTAGCATGTTAAGACCGTGTCACATAAAAAAACTTAAGCAGTAAGACTTAAGACGTAAGCGAATTGATCAATCACGGTCAAACAGTAAGGCAGCCATATTGAAACGTAAGCTACGCTGAAAATTCCGTATGGTTGAAATTCTTAAGTCTTAAGTTTACTGCTTAATTTTTTTTATGTGCCCGGGCCCTTACTCACTATATGTTGTTTATATGGCAGACAGCATAAATTACCAAGTTTATATTTTAAAGATAGAGAGAAATTAAATTAGAAATAGGTTTGGGTTAGGTCAGGCCTGTCTAACCGCCAGGAGCGGAGGAGCAACCGATCCCACTCTTACCGCTTTAGACTTTCCCCACCATCGCGTGTTTCCGCAGCTCACAGTCTTGACGCGCAGCGTCGTAAACATTCTTATTTACGCATAAGGCAAATTGACGATTGGACGTGTCAAGCTTTCTTTTTGACATGATATTACTAAAATGTTATAAGGTTAATAATAATAGTAGGGATACAAATGTTATTTAAAATTGTAGTAACATGGATAAATAATGTGACGTGATATAATAATAATATAGTAATATTAATAATAAAAGGAAATACTAATAATGAATTAATAGAGAAAATATCTTAATTATAATCAATTATAATTAACAAGTAGCATTTAGGTCTTGTTCAAGCTGTACTTTGCATACGCGTCGTAACGTGGAAGCAATAAGCGATATTTCGTGATATTTATTTCGCGATATAAAACGCACGATGCTAGCGAGCTAGAGATAAGACAAGCAAGCGGAGAACAAGCGTCGAAAGCTCGAAGGCCGTCGGCTGGAAGAGTGGGGGGAGCCGAGCCTGAGCTCAGAGGTAGGGGAAAGAGCCACTCGTGGCCTGCGGGCCGCGGGTTAGACAGGCCTGACGTATGTGATTCGCCTATAAAACTCGAAAGAAATGTAATAATATTGAAAGCTTGAGTTATTCTGTATTAATCGAAATTTATTACTCTTTTTAATTAAATCGCGATATATCTATTATATTTATTTTTTCTTTTTGCAATCTAAAAATTATTAATAAAATTTAATTATATAATTAAATTTAAAATTACTATTGTAAATAAATAGATGTACTTATTAATTTTATTTTTAAATATAAATTTTATTTAATATAAAGCTTTTAACATAAAAACAATATAATTTATTTTTCTCGGTGATCGACCATCAATCACTGTCATCAGTGTCGGAATCACTTTCGCCGCCAACATTAATTATTAATGGTGGAATATTGTCTATCCATCTATCCGCTATTTCATCGATTTCCCAGAATTTTTTCTCTTCTCCTATAACGTGCCTCACAAAATTATTCCAATGGTCGGCTGTCACGCGCTCAACTTCTTGTTCGAGTAGTGTTTTCACGTCGTTGATCTTGAACATATTGTTGTGGCTCTTTACATATCCTTTTACCATCGGCCATACCATTTCGATGGGTTAAGCTCACAATGATAAGGAGGCAGTCTGAGCACAGTTTTGTTATGTGTTTTCGCCGTCTCATCGATCACATATTTATTATAATTGTCCTTTATAAGATCAACAATTTGCAGAAGCTCAACCTTTAACATTGTTGTATTAGCGGTCTTGCTATTGCTCTCTAACCATTCTATTATTGCCGCTTTTTTCTATAAAGTGTTCGGTATTTTTTCCAACTTCATAGAATGATATGGAGCATTGTCCATAACGATAACGGCGTTATCTTCAAGCGACGGTAAAATTTTCTCAAACCACTCAAGAAATGTGTCGCCGTTCATTTCATCGTGGTAATCCGCAGTGTTCTTCTTAGATTCAAAACATAAAAGTCCTTTAGGTACGAAGCCGGCTGTACTACCAATATGCAGGACAATCAATCGTTTGCCCTTCCTCGTAGGATTAGACGGGCCTGTGGACAGTCCTCGAAGAAACGCATCCTTCTTGGATTTGATTTTAGAATCAATCCAAACCTTGGCAGAAACGTCACCTGCATTTACCCAAGTTTCATCCAGATAATATATTGGCCGACCCTCTTTTCGGAATTTTTTCACGGCTCTCAGATAGTTTCGCCGCCACAAAATTAGATCA
Organism: Formica aquilonia x Formica polyctena; assembly: GCA_907163055.1. Taxonomy (NCBI): domain Eukaryota; kingdom Metazoa; phylum Arthropoda; class Insecta; order Hymenoptera; family Formicidae; genus Formica; species Formica aquilonia x Formica polyctena. The sequence continues at coordinate 32,657 of CAJQTV010000963.1, read as the reverse complement.
TCCCTTTCTGTAAGGACGCTATTACGACGTCGACCAATAAAAACAAAATTTAGGTCCTTCAACAATTTCCAAAAGTTCGTCCGCTTAAAATTTGGTAGGTTTTCGTCGTTATTCACGGCTCGGAGAACCTTCGCTAATGTGGGCAATTCTTTGTTCATGTAAAATTTATGAACTTTTCTTCTGATTGCATTTCTGTCACATTCGTCGACTTTTGATTGCAGGTGATACGAGGTTTCTTTTTATTCGGAGATGTGACATTGCCAGTCCTCTCGTACTCCAGCAAGATTTTTTGTACAGTAGATATTCCAAATCCCGTCCTTTTGGATAATATTGCGTACGCTTCTTTTTTACAAATTTCGGGACTCTCTTCCTTCAAATCCTTGTACAAATTCACAATGAGGAGACGTTCACGTTTGTGAACGAGCTACAATAAATTATAAACGAAAATGTAACAAGGAACAATAAGCATTTCTTTAGGTTAGGTTTCTTAAATAACTGCTATATTTTCAGAGATAATACAAAATAATAATTTTTATTTGTCTTTAATTACCTGGCCCTTGTTATTTTTTTTTGTAGGAGATAATGGCCCTACTTGCATGTCCGTATCTTCTTCCATTGCACTATTATCCATTTCGTAAGAAACTTTATACCGCTGCATGTGACAATTAATTTCTAATGTTTGAAAGAATTCATTAAGGAATGCGCGGGTTTCCTTTGTCAATTAGCCGGATCTGCAAGCTGCAAGACCAATATTGACAGCATAGAGGGGGCAAAATGGGCGGTCGATCGGGCGGGATCTGACTGAACCGGACGAAAAGCGAGGTTGTTCTCTCCGTGAACGCAGTATAGTCCTTTGATAGTGGAGCCCCCCCGTAGGGGGGGGGGGGGGCGGAACCTACTGTGTCCATGCATATACTTTTTAAAGCAAAGTGAGATTCTACATGGGTTGTACATGAGTTGAATCTCGCTTTGCGTGAAAAGTTGTAAACCCATGTGGAACATTCGCATTAAAAAGTGTGTGCATAAAACAGTGGGTTCCGCCTCCCCTACGGGGGAGGCTCCACTTCCAGAAGAAATAACCTAACCCAAACCTATTTCTAATTTAATTTCTCTCTATTTTTAAAATATAAGCTTGATAATTCATGTCGACTGCCATATAAACAATATATGTATAGTGAGTAACATACTAAGTAAGAATATCAAAAGAAATCAAAACGAATCAGTGTTTGGGAATAATGTAATGAATGTTTGTATATAACACGTATCTACATCACCAGTCTCAGTATGCCATATAGTCGTGTATCAGTCAGTTGGATAATTTCAAGATTTCCTTAATTTTCAACATGCATTTGCACGAATTTATCAATTTGACATACAATTTTGATTCTTTGTGGAATTTTTTGTTTGAGAAGAAAGTTGTTCGTGGCGAAATAACGTGTCTAAGATGTGAAAATGTATTAGTACTAAACACATTCAATAAATAATATTTTAGTTAATAACTTTTTAATGACAAACGAGCGACGGTTAAAACCTTCTGAAGGTCACTGAGGAGGGTGATCTTGACAACATATGTCAAGGTCAAGGTCACCGGGGCTGCATCCCCTAAATGTCACTTTTATCTTTAGAAAAATTACTTACTATCACAGCGCAATATTTTATACCACGTTTGTCTTGCTCAGTCATAAAAACATGGCTAGATGATATTGCGCAGGAAGTACTACACCGCCTTAGAGATAAAGATTCTACACATTCAATATTCACGATGTCTATTGAGCATTTATCTTTTTGGAGAGATAACAATATCGATGGTCATGTCTGGGATCGAAAAGAAGAAATGCAAATTACGGAAATTCTTATAACATTTACTAACAGATCTCTTGAATTTTTATTAGTCAATAAATTATGTCAACTATTGACAACATTAAATATAAAAAACAAATATATGAATAATGTAATATACAAGGTGAGTCATTTTAATCAATCACGCAAATATCTCGTAAAGTAAGCAAGATGGAAAAAAATGTTTTATACAAAAGTTGTATGATTCAGAGGGGGACACATGATGAAAATATGGACTTGATCTTTAATGATCTTTTTAAAGCCAAGTCAATGTGATCGATGTTTTCTTAAATGGATTCCTTCATTTTTATTGCATATTCTTGTAGCTTATCTCGAGAGCTTTTCAAAACACTATAATTAAGTATTTTTTCATTAAATACTTTTTGAGTTATTTTATATTTCTCATAAAATAATCATAAATTTTATAATATCTCATAAAATATTTAATTTTCGATAATCTTACCATAATACTTTTATGTACAGAATAATAAGATAAATAATAATAATAAGATAAATAAATTAATATAGAAAAATAACTGTTTTTATGAAAAAGTATATGTATAATTATTTACAATGTATTTTTTTACACAATTATTTGTTTTTTTTTTTTTTTTTACATTAATTGATTTGTCTCGTTATTCTGTACATAAAAGTATTACGGTAAGATTATCGAAAACTAAATATTTTACAAGATATTTTATTTTTTATATCAACATATGTTAAATTAAGATATAAAATAACTCGAAAAGTACTTAATGAAAAAATACTTTATTACAGTGTTTCGAAAAGCTCTCGAGGTAAGCTACAAGAATATGCAATAAAAAGTGGGGCGTTCTATTTAAGAGAACATCGATTACATTGACTTTACCTTGAAAATGTCACTCATGGTCAAGTTCATATTTTCATCATGTGGCTTCAAAATCATGCAACTTTTGTCTGAAACATTTTTGTTTATCTGGCTCAGTTTTCGAGGTACTCGGTTCGACTGTTTAAAATGAGACACCCTGTATATATATATATATACATATGCGTGAGTGCGCGCGCGCGCGTGTGTGTGTACGTTTACGCGTACGTGTATATATGAATATTTATTCGTTTGGAATTAGATTAAGTTAGTGGTTTTATGAGTGCGAGTGTATTCATGAAACACTTTGTATATATGGTCGTATCCCGTTTGGACACGGAACGGTTGGACACCGCTCGATTGGACACGTAGTATTGGACACGGAACGATTGGACACTGCACGATTGGACACAGAATTATTGGACACCGCACGATTGGACACCGCACAATCGGACACGCACACTGCACGATCGGACACTGCACGATTGGACACCGCACAATTGGACACTGCACGATTGGACACCGCACGATTGGACACTGCACGATCGGACACCGCACGATTGGACACTGCACGATTGGACACCGCACGATCGGACACTGCACGATGGACACCGCACGATCGGACACGCACACTGCACGATTGGACACTGCACGATTGGACACTGTACGATTGGACATTGCACGATTGGACACCGCATTATTGGACACTGCACGATTGGACACCGCACGATTGGACACCGCACGATTGGACACCGGTAATTATGCATAAAGAGGGCATAAGCAGAAACATAAATTTTGGTTTTAAATCAGAAATAGGTATGGGTTAGGTTATATCTTCCGGAAGTGGAGCCCCCCCGTAGGGGGGGCGGAACATACTGCCTCCACTCATATACTTTTTAATGCGTAGTAAGGTTCTACATAGGTTTACAACTTTCCACGCGAAGCGAGGTTCAACGCAAACGTATGTGTCTAGTTTTTTGATAGTGGTGCCCCCCTGTAGGGGGGGCGGAACATACAGCCTCCACACATATTCTTTTTAATGCGAAGTAAGGTTCCACATAAGTTTACAACTTTCCACGCGAAGCGAGGTTCAACGCAAACTTATTTGTCTAGTTTCTCGATAGTGGAGCCCCCCCAAGGGGAGGCGGAAACCACTGTGTCCAATCGTGCAGCGTTCAATCGTGCGGTGTCCAATCGTGCAATGTCCAATAATTGCGGTGTCCAATCGTGCAGTGTCCAATCGTGCAGTGTCCAATCGTACGGTGTCCAATCGTGCAGTGTCCAATCGTGCAGTGTGCGTGTCCAATCGTGCGGTGTCCAATCGTGCAGTGTCCAATCGTGCGGTGTCCAATCGTGCAGTGTCCAATCGTGCAGTGAGCGTGTCCAATTGTGCGGTGTCCAATCGTGCGGTGTCCAATTATACGCGCGAACACGCATTCATGTATATAATGTTTACTTATGATTTATATATAAATGTAATTAATACGTAATTAATATTTTTAGGTTATTTACTTATTTAGGTTACTTAGGTTATTTTTTACTAAGCAATAAGTTGCATGTTTATGTTAATATAACAAAACTAATCTTGTGAGAATTTTATCAAAAATATTACATATACAGTTGAATTAAAAGCATCAAAATCAGAGCCTGAAATAGAAATGTTAAACATTAAAAAAAGAAGAAAAATAAAGTAATAATTTTATTTATAAATTATATAATAAAGGTTATTTATTTTATTGGATTATATACATTATAGGACAAGACTTAATCTATTTAACTCTTTTTGACATAATGGTTAAACTTATTTTTTATAGCAATGAGAAACATGGAAATTGATGGTTTATTTTAATGGAGCTGCCTTTTGCAATATAATGTTATCGGAGAGCATTAGAATATCTGTCATTGACAAAAAGTATTTGAAATTTGAATCAAAATGAGGAGGAAGAATCGGTTAGTGATGCTGCAGATTTTATTAGAGGATCCTGAACAAGTTTATAATTATTTGGCAGCTGCATTGATTAAAACAGAAGCTTATGATGCAGCTTTAGAAAATGTAAAACATATGTTTTGAGGTGTCAACTACAAAATGTTAAAGAAATGTTAATTATTTTGGAAAGGTATTGCAAAATCCTAACCTTCTTTTTATTTACTATATTTAATCTTCTTTTTAAATAAGTTTTATATATTCTTGATTTATATTTTATGTGGCGGCCTACAGCAACCACAAAATTACGGCAGCGCGACATTTGCGAAATATTATCATTTCTCGCAAGCGCTCGCCCGTCCGCGCGTAGTGCGGGAGACACCGCTAGTCGGCGCAAGGCGCTCGGGACAACAAGAGTATGGAAAGCAGTCCGGCGGACATATAGCGCGTCCGCGCGTAGTTGCGAGGAGCACCGCTAGGCGGCGCAAGGCGCCCGGGCCAATCTGCGAGTAGAAAGCCGTCCGGCCGAAATATAGGTCAGACCCCCTGCAGAGACAAAAAAAAAGAAAGTCACTGGCGCCAGACGCCTACTTTCAAGCGCAAGTCGCTAAGACATCGGAGCAAGGTAGAAGAAAGCGCCAGACGCTAACTCTCGAGTAACGCAGCAAATTCTTGGCGCCAGTCGCCCACCTTCCAGCGCAAGTCGCTTTAAACGTTGGTTTACAATACGGCGCTAGTCGCCGCACCACCATCCACGACGCCACGAGTGAAGGACACCGTTCCGCTACCTACGGTAGCCGAGATCGCCTTCCGGCGAAGAACTCATCCGACGCCACTTCACAGAGTGGTAAAGAAGAGGAAGGTGGAGGAGAGCCCGCTTAACGCAAGCAGCTCCCTGCCATTAAGCGCCCGATCGCCAAACACCTCCGGCGCCCGGCCGCCATCGGCGTTGAGCGCCCGATCGACATCCGCCTCCGGCGCTCGTACGACGTCACCAGGCGCCCGGTCGCCATCTTCCACCGGGACCAGCTCCCCGACGATTGCCGGCACCTGCTCCCCAATCACCGTCAGTGACGGATCACTGTCGCCCATTGGGGCTGATTCACCGGTGGTCTCCGGCCGCTGGCCACCCTTCAGTGGCCGCTCCAAGGAAACCGTACACTCCGGCACCCAGTCACCCAGCGACTCTCGTGCAAGGAGGAAATACCGCAGCAAGGACCGGTTACAGTCTCTATTCGGCGCTAGCCCGCCAAAGCTGATTGCCGGACATACCCGCACGGAAACCCGGCAGGATCGGCCTATCTCCTTGCCGCAACTGGAACAAATCTTGGCGTTTCCAGCGAAAGCTTGGAAAGTACCGCCGCTGATTTCGCCCATAAAAATCTCGCCTATTAAGACTTACGCAAGGCAGAGGACTTTCGGGACGCAGACCAGTCCGACCCCGTTTTCCGGACTCAAAAGGACGGCCGACGCGTCGACCCAGACGAAGAAACGCGGAGGCAAAAATAAGCCCAGGTGCAATAACAATAATTATTATGCGTGTAATCGCAACTTACGCTACTGATTATGTTTGAAAGAAATAAACCTACTTATTGTTTAAAAGCTGACTCATTCATTTATCTACCTACGAATGTAATAAGTTGGGTAGAATCCTAAAAGCGATAGATCTCCTATCCCGTACTCCCCCACATTTTACATATGGAATTTATGATATATATTTTACATATGGAAAATTCAAATATGTGTGTATATATATTGTGCCAAAAACTTGGCATGCCCCGGTTGTATATATTGATAATAATTTCTGATAATCTTTTGCAAATTTTTATTTTAGATCAGGCATGACAAGTTTTTGTACGTCACATTAATCTTTTTTGTTTTGGGCCTTTGGTATAGCTTATGATTAATTTTAAAACAAGTCGATCAGTTTGGCACGGGATATTTTTAAATTCGAAATTGGTGATCGATGTGATCGACATTATTGCAAGGGTTAAGTAATTTTATGATTTACTATTTGTTATAAGATCCGCAATATAATAGTGCTATTTTATATATTATTCAAAATATTTATTTGGAACATAATAGTGTCATATTTTAATAAAAATAAAATGCATTTTAATTTTCTCAAGAGAATCTATAATATTTCTGTAAATGCAAGATTGATTTTATGACAAATACTATTTCAAATTACATATCCTCACAAACTGAATTACTTTTAAATACTTGGCTAGTTAAATATTAATTTCATATTTATTTTCTATTTTTTTAGTTATCAAGGTCATGACTCTGAGTAACATCCAAGACGTTTTAGTCATTATTCGTTATTTATTAAAAAGTTATTAACAATTAAAGTGTACGATAAAAATAAGATACATTAAATGCAATAAACTAAACTTCTCCGAGTATGAACTGTATGTGCACATATACATGTAGTTTAGTGAAACAAATAAAGTAAAATTTGTACATATAGAAATAAATTTGTACATATCTTTCATCATATATGATGTACAATGGAATGGAAAGAGGAAAAGAGAAAGAAAGATAATTTAAGTATAATATCATTGCATTTGTTTATATATGCTTTAATTTTAATTTTATGTTTTATATATTGCAGTTATATTATTATACAACAAAGTCAGTTATAAAATATAATTATTATATAAATACAATATATATATACATATATAAATATATATATATATATATATATATATATATATATATATAAATTATACAGTTTATTAAATATTTCATAGAGAGAGAGAAAAGACAACTGATTTATAAAAATTGCGCAATTTTGATAAATCAGCAGTTTTTTCTCTTTCTAAAATGTTCAATAAGTTGTACAATTTATATTTATATTGTATTTATATTGTAAAAGCATATCCACTTATATATCATCCATAGCATACCAATAGCAATAATGGTTTTAAATATTGCGACGAATAAACCGACTTTAAAATAAGCACATTTGTTAATTTAATCAATTAATACATCTTACAAATAAACAATTAATATATCTAATTTAAAAAAACAACAATGTTTCGTTACTTTTACACTTACTTTTTGCGATGTGCTTTGGCTGCTTCTAATTGATTCATGTCTTCGTGCAGAAGATATTTTTTGAGACCTATTGTTGCATTCCTCCAAACAATAAAATAAATATTTAATAATTTAAATATTGTAAAAATTAATATACCACTATTAGTAATTAGCTATCGGCACTTTCAGCAATTAAAAGCTGTACTTTTATTATTATTGTTGATATATATAAATCCGGTATGCTTAGTTAATTTACTTATCGTGCATTCGATGCTCATTTATATAATATATTTAATTAATTTATATAAATTATTTAAAATTTGAAAATTGTTTTTCTATATTTCTTTTAATGCATTATATATTTTAATTATCAATAAGTGCTGTTCTTACAATATTCTATCAGCTTGTAAGTTATAAAATTTAATTTATTCTTTTTTTTGTTTGTGTATTCTTCCTCTCGTAGTCCGATTAAGACAATTAGAAATTAAAATGTTACATAAACTAATATTCTCGTATCTTGTGTAATATATCTTGTATTTTACACATGACATGATCTAATATTTTATTTTAATGTAAACTCTTAACAAAAATTATAGGATTACTTAATCTTTCTTAAAAAATGCAAAATTCGGACCGCTGTAACTTTATTAAAAATAAACAAAATTTAAATCCAAAGAAAGAGTTTCGAAGCTTAAAATCTCTATTTTTAATAGGTCACTATTTTTTGAGTTTCTGTTTGGTAATTTTTACATATTGAAAACTACTATCTGAACAATATGGGAAATGTTCTTCTTACTTTATGGTGCTGTTACGTGCCCCCAAAAAATCTGCGGAAATTTTCGACTTTCTAATATGAAAGCTTAAGGCTTTTTTTTACGAAATTATTTTTTTTATTGTTTCTAAGATTTTTTGTTACTGAGTTATCATGGATTAAATAAAAAATGAGCGTTTTAACTTTGATTTCTCCTCCTTTGATAACTCCGTTATCAAATATCAAGAAATATAAAAAAATTTGTTGCTATTGTTGTTGACGTTTAGTAAAGATAATGTACTATCAGTGCACTAAAAAGCAATATTTTTATTGTTAATTGACCTTTTTTTCGTTTATTTTTTTTTATCGCTAAATGAAGCAATTTCACAATTTTCTGTACGTTTTGCCTCATAAAATCATAAGAGCTACCATAAAAAAAAAATCTTATAGCTATTCGGCAAATTTTTATTTAAATGCAGGGTGCTTAAAAGTACAAAAAAACGTGAAGAATAAATTTTGTTGTTGTTCTATATAATTGTTTTCTGGGTTAAAACGAAAAATCACTAATTTTTACGTTATTTTCATCTATTTGCATCATGTTTACATGTTAAAAAAAAATGGCATTTATAATATTTGATAGAGCAAAGTTTCAGCTTTAAAAATCTGTTTTTTTTTATTGCGGTACGATGGTATTTAATGGAATTATGAGCAATCAAATTCAAAATGATCATTTTTTATTTAATACGCGATAACTGAGTAACAAACAAATCTTAGAAACATTTAATAAAAACGATTATGTAGGGAAAACTTTAAGCTATCTCATTAGAAAGTCGAAAATACTCGCAGATTTTTTTAGGGAGCGTGACATGCCCATGAAGTGGGAAGAAAAACCCCCATTTTGTCCAGCTCGTAGTCTTTTATATGTAAAAATTAACAAATTCACAGAAACTCAAAAAAATAGTGACTTCAAAAACAGAGATTTTAAGCTTTAAAACCCTTTTTTAGATTTAAATTACGTTCATTTTTAACGAAGTTACAGCTATCTGAATTTCACCTATTTTTTAAGAAAAATTATGTGTTCCTCTAATTTTTGTGAGGAATTTAGTATCTATTAAAAAATATAAGTAAATTGACCGATTTATCTGAATCTTATTTTATAGATGTCTCGTATAAAAAGCTTTTTTATTAAAAATATCAAATTTGGAAGATAAGAAAAGGAAAAGAAAGTATGTATGTTAATTATCAAAAACGTTAAATTTTTTAAATACAATAAATAAGAAAAAATGTAATTTTATATTAAACTGATAAATTTGTATAAGTTATACACAATATTTTAACGATACGTAGCAGTATTTTATTATTTTTTTATTATCATGTTTCTGTTATTACCAGTAGATACGTCAGATATAAAAATTATTTTCTCAAACTTTAATTTTTTGTGCATTTTATAAAAAAGCAATTTGCTCAAAAATTCAAGACAATATTATAAAAATTGTGATATACACAATTTAATAGAGAGCAATATCTAGTAAATATCTATGAATATAAAATTCAAAATTAGAAATAAAAGCCCAAAAACAATATGAGCGTGGGTCAATTTATTAGTTTCTTTCCTCTATTTAAAATCAAGCTCTATATATTTATATTTACCTCAAATACTTTGTCATATCCATGTCAGACAGATCGATCGAGAACATTTCTCGGTTATCAGATGGTATTAGTGACATTAGATCTTGACTATTTGTATTCTCAAATTTCCATTCGTTACGTGTAAAATGTTGCACAGCACGGTTGGCCACATATGCTTTCCTCTGCAGTTTCAATATCCTATGTTGCATATTATACATACATAGTGTTGCGTCCCTGCGGGTCGTCTAAGGCGGTTATTCATGAATCTGCTGTATTCGTCTCCGGGAGAACGTTGCTAAGCGTTGTTGTTAAACAACGGCGGACATCTTGAGAGAGATCGGCCGTCTTGAGTCTCGCGACGGATGTCATTCCGGGCGGACATATTTGAGATACGAATACCGTTATTAACCGTTCTGTGTTCCTTGTTCAATTGTGTGTTCTGTGTTATTATTAAAGTTCCTTTTGTTCTTTTAAAGAGTGTTAATCATTTACGTCGCGGTACGCGAGTGCCGTTTGTGTCGCGCGTGTTCGAGTATTATCGAAGTCGACGCGCGGACGCAACATTTTGGGGGCTCGTCCGGGATACGATACGGCGGACCGTTTTGTGTATTTTAAAAGAAAAGCGTGAGCTATGGCAAGGGAGCAACAGGATCCAGTAACGGGAGTTTCCACACGAAAGAGAGTTCGTGCTACGATGACGCTTCAAGATGCGACATCGGGGCCATCGTTGGAGGCAATTACTCTTTAATCCACAATGCGAGAAATTCGGGAGCTTCGCGAGGAGCGATTGCGGATGCGAGCAGCATTTGAATCGCAACTGCGTGAGCGGGATAGTGAGCTTTGCCGAATAAAGGAGATTTTCCGACAACGGCAAGCACAGCTAAGTCCATCTAATAATAGAGATTCGGTAGCTCGAAGCCAAAATTCTTTTTGAGAAAATGAACTTGGTTATAAATTGAGACCCGTTAATTAAATAATGATAATTATATTTTACTATTTTCAATTTTAAGTTAATGTTCTTACGTGTGTTTGTTTTCTTTGCTTGTGTTTAAGGAAATAATTTCTTGGAAAGATGAAGAAGGAAGAATTTGTTGGAAGAATTGTCTTTGAGTCGGATAATTTAGAGAATTGGAGAAAGGATCAGTTGGAAGATCCGACGATAGCGAAGATCTTACTTGGTAAAGAAAAGGATCAGCGTCCTTCTTGGCAGGAAGTTGTTTCTGAAGGTTCGGTTTCCAAAATTTATTGGTCGCAGTGGGATTCTCTCATTTTTAAAAATGGTGTTTTATTTAGGAAGTGGGAATCTCCTAATTTGCAGACTTCTGTTCTTCAAATTGTAGTTCCTCGAAAGAGAATTCGACAGATTTTGGAAGAAGCTCATGATTCTTCTTCCGGTGGACATTTTGGAGTGAACAAGACCTTAGGGAGGATTCGGAAACGATTTTATTGGGGCACCTGTAAGCAGGATGTTGAAAATTGGTGCAAGTCTTGTCACGTTTGTGTTGCTAAGAAGGGACCTTTTGATAAAGGAAAATCTGAACTACGAATTTATAACGCTGGAGTTCCATTTGAGAGGGTGCAAATGGATATTTTGGGTCCATTTCCGACGTCTTCTACAGGAAATAAATACTTATTGGTTGTCTCTGATTGTTTCACCAAATGGGTCGAAGCTTTTCCATTAAAGAATTTTAGGGCAAATACTATTGCGGAAGTCTTCGTAAATCAAGTAATTTCAAGATATGGTGTACCTTCAGAATTACACACTGATCAAGGAAGGAATTTTGATTCTCGTGTTTTCTATGAATTGTCAAGTTTGTTGGGAATTAAAAAGACCAGAACAACCCCATTTCATCCTCAGTCCAATGGTTTGGTCGAACGTCAACATCAAACAATTATAAATTATTTGGCTAAGTTTGTTTCGGAAAATCAACGAGATTGGGATCGTTGGATAGGAATGTGTTTATTAGCTTATAGGTCAGCTAGACACGAGACTACAGGGATTTCTCCAGCCGAATCATGTTTCGGTCGAGATTTGAAACTACCTTTAGATCTTCTTCGTGGTAGCCCTCCAGTAGTTGGAGTGGATGTTTCGGAGGAAAGTTATGTGTCAGAATTAAAAGAAAAATTGAATGAAATCCATGATAGGGTTAGGCAACGCTTAAGTTTGAAGTCTTCGAGAGCAAAAGCTTACTATGATCGTAAGGCTCGTCAAATTCATTTTGAGTGTGGGCAGAAAGTCTGGTTGTTTAATCCTCGTAGGATTATTGGTAGGTCTCCCAAGTTACAAAGCAATTGGGAGGGTCCTTATAAGATAGTTAAAAAGCTTAATGATGTTGTTTATTGTATCCGGAAGTCTAGTAGGCATAGAAATAAAATAGTTCATTTAGATCAATTGGCTTCGTATCATGAAAGGCGGATTTAAGTCACATCCGAAACCTGATTTATGATTTATGTTACTTGTTATTGGTTAATTTTCTTTCTGTTTTTTTTTTAAGGGATTGAAGAAGATGGTTTATGGAATCTTCTTTCAAAATTTTGTTCTTCAAAGACCATCGTTGAAGACTCTGTCTCTCCCCGGTTTTTGACCGTGGTTTTCCCGTGGGACGAAGGGCGAATGCCGAGACAGGGACTTGAGGTGTCCTCTTAGAAGGACGGTGGGTCCACGGATGATATCCCCCTCTTGTCCGAAGATTCGCTCCCTTTTGAGATGCGGAGATGCAGCAGCTTTAAGTATTTCCGAGAATAAGGTGAACTACGGGGGACGGCTACTGTAGTTTCAAGATGTATCAAAGTCGATTGGGTTCTGGATTTTAACGGTGCTCGGTAACCTGCAGCAGCAGCTCAGGGTAGAGCAGGAAACCGTTTCTGTGCCCTGGAGTCGACGTTGGATGTTCTTGTCAAACGGGTTCGATGACAGTATCCTGTATATTCCTGGAGGGTGTGTGATTGGGGCCGATAAATAATGGCGCTCGGTAACCTGTAGCAGCAGCTCAGGGTAGAGCAGGAAGTCATTAAGGCACCCTGGAGTCAACGCCTTGGAAGAAGAGGACAACGATCAACCCATTCAATTTGGAAGAGCCCTCATTGATTGTCGGGACGACAATTTTGAAGAGGGGGAGTAGTGTTGCGTCCCTGCGGGTCGTCTAAGGCGGTTATTCATGAATCTGCTGTATTCGTCTCCGGGAGAACGTTGCTAAGCGTTGTTGTTAAACAACGGCGGACATCTTGAGAGAGATCGGCCATCTTGAGTCTCGCGACGGATGTCATTCCGGGCGGACATATTTGAGATACGAATACCGTTATTAACCGTTCTGTGTTCCTTGTTCAATTGTGTGTTCTGTGTTATTATTAAAGTTCCTTTTGTTCTTTTAAAGAGTGTTAATCATTTACGTCGCGGTACGCGAGTGCCGTTTGTGTCGCGCGTGTTCGAGTATTATCGAAGTCGACGCGCGGACGCAACAATATATATGTGTGTATATACAGGGTATATCAGACCACCCGTGCCAGTCGAATATTTCGAAAACAGAGAACAACAGACAAAAATCTTTCAGACAAAAGTTGTAGGGTTTCAAGTAACGCATTACATAGTAATATTAGTACGACCTTGAATATCGTTGTCAAGGTCACGTGAAGGTCATCAGAAATTTCTTAAATGAAACCCTCTATTCTTTATTACATATTTTTATATCTTATCTCGAAAGCTTTTCAAAACACTATAATAAAGTATTTTTTCATTAAGTACTTTTTGAGTTAATTTATATCTTAATCTGATATATTTTGATATAAAAAATAGAATATTTCGTAAAATATTTAGTTTTCGATAATCTTACCGTAATATTTTTATGTACAGAATAATGAGACAAATCAATCAATATAAAAAAATAATTTTTTTTAAGAAGAAGTATGTAATTACTTATAATGTATTTTTTTAGACAATTATTTGTATTTTTCTTTACACTAATTGATTTGTCCCATTATTCTGAACATAAAAGTATTACGGTAAGATTATCGAAAACTAAATATTTTACGAGATATTTTAATTTTTATATCAAAATATGTCAGATTAAAATATAAAATAACTCAAAAAGTACTTAATGAAAAAATACTTTATTATAGTTTTGAAAAGCTCTCGAGATAAGCTACAAGAATGTGCAATAAAAAATGGGGGTCCCATTAAAAAGTTTAAAGTTACCTCCCGCCCCTTTTAAAGGGGGAGCGGGGGCAATTTTATGTTTACGTAGTTAGAAAGGCCCCTCGAAAACATGAAACTTTCTCATGAACAATTTTTTGATTTGACAAATATTTTTAGAGTAATTAGCTTGTAATACTTTACGTGGGCCACCCTGTATATATGTATAAAGTTATGTACAGAGTGTTAGAAAAGTCTAGAAACGGTGAAATATCATTATAACAATAAATAATTTATCACGATAAACAATGCATTTTAGAATAAAATGTTTCAGACAACAGTTGTATGGTTTCGAGGAGGACATAAGGTGCTGTCATTAATTTGACCTTGAATAGTTGCTTGAAGGTCACGTGAAGGTCACCTTTAATTTTTTAAATGGAACTGCCTACTTTTTATTGCATATTCTTGTAGCTTATCTCGAGAGCTTTTCAAAACACTATAATTAAGTATTTTTTCATGAAGCACTTTTCGAGTTACAAAGCTTGAATGTTACAATTCCGCCGGCATTAGCATTACCTAAGGTGCACCGCGTGAAGATTGTCCGGTCGGATTTACACTTCTTTTGTGCTGTGCGTGTGTGCGTGTGTGCGTGCGTGCGTGCGTGCGTGTGTGTGTGTGTGTGTGTAAGCAAAAGATTAAATAAAAAGATATTTATTCAAGATGTTCGAAGAGACACCAAAAATGTTAGCCCGCGTCCGAGAGTGTTTTCGTAAAATAATTTTAAAATGTATTTTAAATCTATTTTAGTATTGTGTACTTCATTTTAATCACCCAAGCTGTTATCTCATAACGTAAGCAAAATAGCGAAATATGTTGCATACAAATATTTTAGGGTTCTAAGAGAGGTATGAGGTAATGACATTGATCTTCCCGTAAGGGTCGTTTTTCAAGATCAACTTAATTTTTTTAAACAGCAGCACTTATTTTTCGTTGCATTTTTTGGTTGATATAATTCAATTAAACATTTTTGGTATTGCTTCCTTATAGAGGAAGCTTTGTTTTCGTGACAAAATTTTTTTTCGAGTTTTCTATGCCAATGTGTTTAGAATGTTCCAAAACGTCGAAAAATCATATTCCTAAAAAATGTCTGTATGTATATATGTATGTATGTATGTGTGTATGTGTGTATGTGTGTATGTGTGTATGATGTATGTACGCAATATATTGTACAACCTCTAACTTCCGCAATTTTTGAGATATCGGTTTAAATTTTTTTTCCATGGATAGAGTATCATTCAAGGATGGTTGGTGTTGAATTTGATGAGAATCGATGAAAAGGTTCATTTTTTATAAAATTTTAAATTTTTTGAGAAATGTCTGTACACGCTGTAACTTTCGGAAAACTTGAGATATCGGATTAAATTTTTTTACATGAGTAGAGTATTATTAAAGGATCGTTGGTACTGAATTTGGTGAGTATCGGTGAAAGGGTTCATTTTTTATTAAATTTTGAATTTCTTGAGAAATGTCTGTACACGCTGCAACTTTCAGAAAATTTGAGATATCTCACAAAGCTTCCTCTATGAGGAAGCAAAAATTGAAAAACCCGCATGCTTAAAGCAGCTTAAGCTTTGTAAGATAAAATGATGAGGAAGCAATGTGCAAGTTTCTAATTTGCACAACTCTAATTGTCTTGATATTTTTTTGTAAAACTAATAGTTTTTGAGATTGGATTCAAAGAATAAAGAATCGTAATTTTAGGTCAGATCAAAATCAACTTTATTTTTTTTTAATGAAAACTATTTTTTATTGTACTTTTGGATTTATTTAATCAAAATAAATGTTTTTGGTACCTTATCAATTTTTTACAAAATCAGTAATTTCCGAGATATTTGGGCTAAAAATTGCGATTTTCACGAGCACTAAAGCGCGCAAACCTTTCATTTCGGGGGAGTGCCTAAACGCGTTTGAAGTATTCGGAGGATCGCCGAAGCTTAACTTTTACGGAATAATGAGGCACAGCGCCCTTTTTCAGTATAGATTACTACCACAAAACACTTTCATTAGGCTCCTATTCAGCTGATTGTTTTTAGTTAAAATAGATTCGAGTTGGCTCTTATGGCGACGATTTGTTCGATACGTTTGGTTATTAGAGTAAATTTATTTTATTCCCTTTCGTTAATTGTGTCATTATCAACATGGCAGATTACCCGCCATCAGAAATTGTTGATATGATTGGTATTTATTATGCCGCTGATAATAATACTATAGAAGCAGTTCGTCAATATCGAGATAAGTATCCGGATAGACGACATCCCGATCATAAAGCAATTTTGCATTTAATAGCTAAAGCGCGTACGGGACAGATGAAACGCAAACGTTCTAAAAAACCATTGAATAACAACGATGCTATTATCGTAACTATATTAGGAATGATAATAATGAATCCGTACATTAGTCAACGTCAAATTAGTTGTGATTTAAATATGTCTCCTGCGACTGTAAATAGAATTTTACGTGGCAATCATATTCATCCTTATCACATTTCACTTAATCAGGAGCTTTCTGATGATGATAAAATTCTTCGTGTCACATTCTGCAGATAGGCTGTAACTCAAATTCAGCTCGATCCCTCATTTTTTTCTTGTATTATGTTGAGTGACGAGGCCGCATTTGAGAGCAATGGTATACTGAATTGGCATATTAGCCATTATTATTCTGATATCAATCCGCATTGGATTCGTCATGTAGACAATTAGCATCGATGAAAGGTGATAGTTTAGTGTGGTATGGTTTTAGATAGTCATATTGTTGGACCCTACTCTTTTGATAGCAATATTACAGGGGAATCATATTTACGTATGCTACGAGATGTGTTGCCAAGGATGTTAGAGTTTGTCAATGAAGATACAGTCCAACGTATGTGGTTGCAACAGGACGGTGCACACCATGCACGCCCTGTAAGAGACTTTTAATATATCTATATGCTTATAATTATGTTTAATTTTAATAAATGATAAAGTTTATTTCTATTTAGGCTGATAACATTTCTGCAAAAGAAATTTCCTTTAGACATCTTTGCATAGTACATCTTTGCATAGTCGTTACATCGAGCCCGTAGCATTAAACTTTTGGAATATTTGAATCAAATATTGCCACAACAAGCGTCTCTCCAAGCTCAAATAAAGTTTCGTAAGGCAAATTACATATTAAATAGAAGATAAACTGTATATCATGATTCTATGGCTCTAAGTTATTCTTTCAGTTTTGACCTGCAGCATTTCCGGTTTAATGATATGTATAATTCTACTCACGTGTATAGCTTTACCATTTATGAATAATCAAAATTTGACTTCTGCTTAGTAACGATATCGACTTAAAAGAGCCAACAACGTTTTTAAGTACAATTGCATATATTTTTTGCTATTACTTTGTTGTTAAGACTGTTCTGTTCTGTTTCATTTTAATAACGATGGATAAAAATACAATTGATCCAGCCAAATCAATTCCAACGTTTTACGCTGGACAAAGTATATTTTTGACAGGCGCGACAGGATTTCTGGGCAAAGTATTCATCGAGAAAATACTGAGATCTTGCTCGGATATTCGAGAAATATTTATATTAATGCGTCCGAAAAAAGGACTGAGCCTTAACGAAAGACTCGAAAAAATGTTAAACTTACCAGTAAGTTAAATATAGAAATGGATATTATTTTTTTCTTGCAGTATATACACACACACACATACAATATTTCGTTAAAAATTGTTACAGTAATAAAAAGAATTTTTAAATAATTTTTATTATGAAAATGTTATAATAAAAAATTTATTTTAATGATTTTAAAATTGGAAAAAGAAAAGTAGAAGTATATGTGATAAAACATGGAGAAACGTTAAAAATAATAAATTCTAAGGAAAAGTTAAAAAACATTTTACAATTTTTGCGTAAAAGTATCTAATCATTATGGCATATTTTCTTATAAATACTACATATATGTATATAACAATTTTTAATTTTAGTTATACGATAAATTACGAGAGAAACAACCTTTAAATTTCAAGAAATTAATTGTTGTTTCTGGTGATACCAGTCAAGAAAATTTAGGATTGTCAGCTGTCGATAGACAAATGTTAACTGAAAGAGTGACTATAATAATTCATAACGCGGCAAGCGTGAAATTTAACGACAGTTTAAAGTACGCCATTCTTACTAATACCAGATCAACGAGAGATATATGTATCTTAGCTGAAAGTATGAAGAATCTAATGGTAAGTCTACACAGATTGATTCTGCATTTGCATATTTATAAAAACTTTTATTATATTTCATTATGTAAATTATCTTACGTAGGATTTTATGCGATATACTATCATTATCATTATACATTTATTTTCAGAAATTTTTTTTATTAGATATATCTTTCAAGCTTATGTATGTTTGCGGCATTTTAAAGAGATGTTTTTTTTACATAATATCCGTATTAATTTTTTTATTAATTGTAAATCAACAACATATCTTACTCTTTTGCTATAAACTCCATAATTATAGCATTTTGAACAAGACACCATTTTAATATGGGTTTTTTTAACTGTTAAAGGCCCTAGTATATATTGGCACAGCATATGCACATTTGGATAATCCGTTTATAGAGGAAAAGGTGTATCCGCCTATAGCCAATTGGCGGAAAATGATCAAAATGGCGGAATCATTGGATGAGCATATCTTGAATGTTTTTACAGCTAAGTGAGTGTGGCAAACATAAATCCAATATATCATACGTAAATTTCAAATATGTGTTAATTGGGAAATGAAATTATTTTTTTCATATTATTCTTTTTTCATTTTTTTCATATTATAATGTTATAATTATTTTTGAGTTCTTTATTTGCCATATTTATTTTAAATTATGTACAGATGCTTGAATAATATTCCCAATACATATATATACTCGAAAAACTTAGCAGAGAGTGTAATACAGGAATATTCCTCATCTTTGCCTTGTGCGATTGTGAGACCATCCATGGGTACGTAGAACTTTCGTTAAATATTAGAGAAAGCTAGAGAAATAGAACATACATTTTTTATCTTCCCTAATGCTATTTCAACAAACTGAAAATATGCACTTTAGGTGTACTTTCAAATGACCACTGCTTTCGATCAAACTGAAGTTTAATAAATTAATTGTCTTCAATGTGAGGAATAAAGTGCGCGTGGTCCCAACTTCGGGAAATAAAAAGAAAAAAAGTTTTTATGATAGCACTTATTGACTAAAATCGATTCTATATGATATATATACAACATATATAATAAATATAATATATGTGGTTGTTCTTTCTCTATTTTTAATGTGAGGAATCTGAAGCACCGGGCGATGGGGATAGACATTGCTTTGCGCAAAAGCTGCAAATTCACTTTCCGCGCAAAGTAAGATTTACCCCCAATCGCCTGTTGCTTTAGATGTAAAACTAGGTCTATAATTATATCGTTTCACATAGGTTTGCGACTTTCCACGCAAAGGAAGGTTGAACCCAAATCTATGTCTCTAGATTTCTGTTAGTGGAGTCTCCCGCCGCGTAGGTGAGGGGGGGGGGGGGTACACACTGCCTCCACGCATACACTTTTTAATGCGAAGTGAGGTTCCACATGGGTTTACAACTTTCCACGCGAAGCGAGGTTTCACATCCTAGACTACATATAAAACTAAACGTATAAATATAGAACTAAACTAAAAGATGTCTTTCTTAAGTCATCTTTTCGGCAAGGCTGAAAAACGAATAAAGCATGTCTTTTTTATTACAAAAAAATGTCATCTTTAGAAAGACGTCTAAAAGATTTATAATACATTTCTTGTTTTGCCGAAAATACAACCTAAGAAAAACATCTTTTCGACATTGTTTTATAGATGTCTTTTTGGCGAAGCGAAAAGATGACTAAAAGCCTTTTTTGGCTTACGAACGAAAAGTTCGTTTGCTTGCCGCTATGTGACGCGCTATGCGTTATCTATCTCGTATTTGAGTTTTAGTCGTGAGAATTATATAAAACTTGCAAAGTGCGGTTAATAAAATTGTAACTATTTCTATCAATTTAATTTCTGATACAATCCCTATACAGGGAATTCAGATATTAAGAGGATGCTAGACTGTCATGCAAATGTATTTAAAAGTCTAGTAAAAAACATTTTTAAACGTTCACTTATATTCTTTCATGCATTTCCGAGTGGAGACCTATCTTATTTTATACATTTTTGGAAAATCGAACAGATAAATGTCCAATTTTCACTTTTTCAGACAAAAATTGTCCGAATAAGTGAAAATTGTTTGTTTTAACTTTTATAAATAAAAAAAATTCCACAAATAAAATATTTAATTTCATGAACTAAATTTTTTAAAATTAATTATATATACATATATATATTGGACCAAATATTTTTGTCCATACATAGGATATAATTGCAATATATGTATAAATACGATATAATCACATCTATGAATGGGAAATTATTAGCTTACTGATAATACTTATGCAATATTATTTGTAATACTGAATTTTGCTATACTTATTTAACATTAATATAACCCCATTTATTAGATTTTAACTCTACAATATAATTAGAACGATTCAAAAATGTATAAAATTAGATATTTTTCAGATATCTTTTAGGTTAAGGCTACAAGATGATTTTTAGTCGGACTTTTATGTTGTCTATTAGTCTTTTCATCGACTATACACTCTTACTAAAACACATCTTTATAAAAAATATGTCATCTTTTAATCATTTTTTAATCTTAGTGCTGTCTGGGATGGGTTTACAATTTTCCACGCAAAGCGAGGTTCAACTCAAACCTTGTCTAGTTTTTTGGTAGTGGAGCCCCCCCGCAGGGCGGAATGCACTGCCACCCTGCACGCTTACACTTTTTAATAGTAAAGTAAGGTCCTACATGGGTTTAAAACTTTTCACGCAAAGCGAGGTTTCACATGGGTTTACAGCTTTCCACGCAAAAATTTGAAAAAAAATTTTTTTTGTTTGCATTTCCCGAGGTTGGGATCACGCGCAATTAATTTTTCATATTGAATAGAACTTACTTGTAAAATTACAGGTCAATCGGGAGCAGGGGTCATTTGAAAGAATATCCTGTACTTCTTATATTTTATAGAGAAAGGCTTAAGATATAATATTTGTATTGGTATATTAAACTGAAATACACAAAATGCAAGCGCGCGCGCACACACACACGCACACACACGCATGCCCGCACGCACACACACACATACACACACTGCGTACAATGTTAGAGTTATATAAATAATATTTAAACGTATTGTTACCCGAAGCAAATTTATTTAATTATTTTAAAAATAACAATACATCTAAATATTTAGTTAAACTTGTGTATCTATCAGGTCGTTGCAAATGAAATAGCCGTTTTTGAATTTTGAATTTAAACTTTGATTAGATATACTTTATGTACACCGTATCAATCGAAATAGTTTCCGTCCACTTCAACACACTTTTCCAACGTGATACAAATGCATTAATGCCTTTTACATAGAAATCGGAAGAGCGAGATGCAAGAAATTGAACGCACTTTTTACGTCACTTTTCGTTTGGAATACTTTCTCACTTATAAAGCTATTCAATGCTTTAAAAAATGGTAATCTGTCGAAAGAATATGCATTTCTTCTCTCCTTGTTCTCCTTGTTCTGAATAAGGAAAGGGAAAATATACGTATTGAACAGCCGACATTTTTTACTCAATATGTGATGTGTTATTGCTCTGATAATGTTAGACCTGCATGTTGCAAAACAAATTGTAAAGAAATTAGCATAATAAAAATGCGATGTTCTCCCTCATCCTCCTTATTGTCCTGACCATTTTCCGGCAGACTACCATTTTTTTAAGTACTTGGATAGCTTTTTAAGTGAGAAAGTATTCCAAACGGAAAGTGACATAAAAAGTGCATCAACGAATTTCTTGCATCTCGCTCTTCCGATTTCTACGTAAAAGGCATTAATGCGCTTGTATCACATTGGGAGAAGTGTGTTAAAGTGGACGGAGGCTATTTCGATTGATACAGTATATATAAAGTGTGCCGAATAAAAATTTAAATTCAAAATTCAAAAACGGTCATTTCATCTGCAACAATCTGATAATTATAAATTGAATTAAGCAAAAATTGAAGTTAGGTTTTTGAGTTCGCAATTTCACTGTACTTTTTCAGTTTTGTTGGTAATGTACATGAAGATAAAAGATATATCGCGCTTTTTATATATTATAGTAATTATATAACAATCTAATAATAATAATCTAAAAAATATATTTTGTTTGTTAGTGGTATCTTCGCTGAAGGATCCAATTCCAGGATGGATAGATAATTTTAATGGTCCTATAGGGCTGTTTTGTTTCGGCGGCAAAGGATTGTTACGAGTACTGTATGCTAGTAACTATATTTCACAAAATCACATACCAGTAGACACTGTCATCGACACTATAATTCTCGTAATTTGGAAACTTGGATTGACAACGTACGATCATCAATTTATATGTATTATATATTAACGCATCTATAGCTCTATATTAAGTTATAATCGAAAATTATTTTAATTTAAAATTAAATTTACGTTATGCTATCATTACACGCTTTATTCATTTTCTTCTTCTTTTGCATTAGAGTTTAGAAAGCTGAAATGTCATATATTTATTCTTTATTGAGTTTATATATGATTTTATTGAATAAGATTAAATTAAGGAGTTTAAAACAATTAAATAACTTTTTTTACATCTACGTTCTTAATGCTTAATTCATTAAAATATATTAAAATAAAATTTTTGATATTTTATAATAATATATATCTTGCGACATTCTTGCAATCTTATTTAATATAATATTTTACCTAACTTGTCTAAGATATTTTTAAAACTTAATGCAGTTTTTATAAAATCTTATATACAGGGTGAGTTTTTAACTTGAAACTGTAAAATATTTCGGAAAGTAAGCTTTATCGAAAAAAACGTTTCAAACAAAAGTTGTAGGGTTCGGAGGGGGCCATATGATAAAAATATGGATTTGACTTTGAGTGACCTTTTCAAGGTGAGGTCAATGTGATCGACGTTTTCTTAAATGGAACCTCCATTTTTTTATTACATATTCTTGTAGCTTATCTCGAGAGCTTTTCAAACCACTATAATAAAGTATTTTTTCATTAAGTACTTTTTTAGCTATTTTATATCTTAATCTGACATATTTTGATATAAAAGATAAAATATCTCGTAAAATATTTAATTTTCGATAATCTTACCATAATACTTTTATGTACAGAATAATGAGACAAATCAATTAGTATAAAAAAATATAATTGTTTTTAAGAAAAAGTATGTAATTATTTACAATGTATTTTTTTAAACAATTATTTGTTTTTTTTATACCAGTTATTTTGTCTTATTATCTGTACATAAAAGTATTACGGTAAGATTATCGAAAACTAAATATTTTACGAGATATTTTATTTTTTATATTAAAATATGTTAGATTTAAGAAAGATATAAAGATATAAAGATTTAAGAAAGATATAAAATAACTAAAAAAGTACTTAGTGAAAAAATACTTTATTATAGTGCTTTGAAAAGCTCTCGAGATAAGCTACAAGAATATGTAATAGAAAAGGGGGGTTCCATTTAAGAAAACGTCGATCACATTGACCTCACCTTGAAAAGGTCACTCAAGGTCAAATCCATATTTTTTCATGTGGCACCCTCCGAACCCTACAACTTTTGTTTGAAACATTTTTTTCGATAAAGCTTACTTTCCGAGATATTTTACAGTTTCAAGTTGAAAAACTCACCCTGTATACTGCATTAAATTAATTTATTATATTATTTATTATTAGTTTCACACCAGAGTCCACATGTTTTGTCGTAAACTGTACTGTTCCTGATGGAAAATATATATCATTACGAGAAATTGGCAACAGAGGATTAAAAATCGCGGAAAAGATACCCTTAGAAGGAATTCTGTGGACGCCTGGTGGACTATTTACCGAAAGTGTAACAATGTATTATGTATTGGCAATATTGTGGCATATCTTACCAGCTATCATAATAGATTTAATTTTAAAATTTTTAGGACGTCAACCCATGTAAGTACTAAACAAATTAATATATTGTTTAAAAATATATGTTTTAAATTATATAGATTACACAGATCTGCTAATACAGATCAGATAATTTTATATTTCTTTTGCGGTTTGGAAAAAAAGAGTAGTTTTTTTATAGTTTTTTGTGCGCTGAGTCCAAATCCGCATTGCAAAATGTCCTATCACATTAGGTTTTCGAAATAAATGTAGTCGAAACACGCCAAAAACGCGTTTTTTATCATTTTTCAGAATTTGTAGCTGACGGACTCGATGTGCAAGAGACTTCAAACCGGGCTCAAATGAAAGCTTGAACGTTGTACTTTAATATAAAAATATCGAATTTTTTACCGCAGGTACCATCGAACATCAGACGCGCTTTGTTTTTAGATGTAGCCATACTGTATCAAGTGGAACGATTATTCCATGCAATTCGATTGCAAAACCGTTGCAAACAGTAAAAATTTTAATCATAGATTTAATACACGAGATTGAAAGTGCTTAATCGCATTAAGGGGGCATAACCGTTTAAAACTTTGAAAAATGACTACATTTTAAAGATTTTTTTGCAGAGCAACGACTTGATAAAAATTTTTAATTTTTTTACAATATTAATACAATATTATTAACTACTTAAATAAAAATGTTTAGCTTATTATAAGAATATTTGCAGAGCTCCTCCATATTTTAGGTGGCTGCACGGAGTGCATGAAAACATTTGTAGATCATGTCCGAAATTAAAAATACAAGCTTTATTTTATTAAACATATTAATAGCTATCTGTTATCCAACCGTCTTCTCAAAATTTTTAAAAATAAAAAAATGGCGGCGTGTTAAAAAAAGTATTGTTTTTTTTTAAAAAGGTTCCTTTTTTTGTTTATAACAAAAAAATGGGAAATCGGATTGAAAAATGGCTTCGTTAGCAGATGCGGAATCTTATTAGGAATTCGCATGCAAAGTTTGAAGTCAATCCGTCGAACATAGCCCGAGTTTTCATGCACACCGTGCATAAAAACATAAATCTGCAAATATTCGCATAACTTCTAAAAAAAATTTTATTAAGCTGCAAATTTTTATTTAAGTAGTTAATAATATTGTATTAATATTGTAAAAAAAATTAAAAGTTTGTATTAAATCGTTGCGCTGCAAAAAAAACCTAGAAAATATACTCAATTTTTGAAAGTTTAAACGGGTATGCCCTATGCCCCCTTAAAAACGTTTTTTGTTTCATTTGTTAAAAACCTATTGTTTAAACAATTTTCAAAAGATAACAATTTTTTACAAATATAATAAAATATGATCTTCCATTCTCATTTATTAAACTTACTATTGAAATTTTTACTATTAGCAATGGTTTTGCAGTCAGTGCAGTCACTGCATGGGGCAATCGTTCTACTTGACACAGTGCGACTACACCTAAAAACAAGGCGCGTCTGAGGCTCTATGGTACCTGCGGTAAAAGATTCGATATTTTTATATTAAAATACAATGTTCAAGCTTTTATTTGAGCTCTGTCTGTAGTCTCTTGCACATCTGGCTCGTTTGCTACAAATTTTCAAAAATGATAAAAAACGCGTTTTTTTGGTATTTCAACCCCATTTTTCTCCTAATGTGATAGGCCATTTTGCCTTGCGAATTTGGATTCAGCGCACAAAAACTATAGGAAACTATTTGTTTTTTCCATACCGCCAAATTATGCAGACCTGTATTATTTATACAAAATTCTTTAATATACATTTCGTTTCTCCAAAAAATCGTTGTGCTAAGAAGCTTGCTTCAATACGTGTATACGTCATTACTTCTTTTATTTTTATCACACACGCACGCACGCACGCGCGCGCACACACACACACACACACACACACACACACACACACAAACGCGCGCGCGCACACACGCACCCACGCACCCACGCACACCCACACACCCATACACCCACACACCCACACACACACACACCCACACACCCACACACGCACACGCATGCACGCACGCACACACACACACACAAGCACACGCACACGCGCGCGCGCGCGCATATTTTAATATTAATATTGTTATACCTGATAACGCATAATACTATCGGGTATTTTATTAAGGCATTTATGTATATGTTTTTTAATATATGCTTATATGTACACAATTTTCATATGGATACATAACAAAATACTTTCAGATAAAAAAGTTTCTCTCGTAGCATAATATTTATTAATAAACAATATAATTTTTCACGTATTCTTCCCATGCAAAAATTTTTTAAAAATAGCTTTCTTTAACAACATTAAAATACACATTTTGTCAACTATTTTTTTTGAACTTGCGGTGGTTTTGGATTTAACCCTTTCTAGATGCAATAATAACTAAAGAGCTGTATCATTCAGAATGTTTAAATTATCTTATGTATATATATATATATACAGGTTGTTCTATTTTAATCGCTCCAGACAAATATCTCGAAAAATATGAAAGATATGGAAAAACGTTTCAGACAAAAATTGTTTGGTTCAAAGAAAGACATAAAATGGTGTCATTGGTTTGACCTTGAGTGAACGTGCTAAGGTCATATGGAGTTCAACTTTATTTTTTTAAATGGGGTTTCCTATTTTTAATTACATATTTTTGTAGCTTACCTCGAGAACTTCTCAAAACATTATAATAAAGTATTTTTTCATTAAATTCTTTTTGAATTATTTTATATCATAATCTGACATATTTTGATATAAAAAATAAAATACCTCGTAAAATATTTAGTTTTCGATAATCTTACCGTAATACTTTTATGTACAGAATAACGAGACAAATCAATTGGTGTAAAAAAACAAATAATTGTCTAAAAAAATACATTATAAATAATTACATACTTTTTCTTAAAAAAAATTATTTTTTTATTTTGATTAATTTGTCTCATTATTCTGTACATAAAAATATTACGGTAAGATTATCGAAAACTAAATATTTTACGAGATATTTTATTTTTTATATCAAAATATGTCAGATTAAGATATAAAATAACTCAAAAAGCACTTAATGAAAAAATACTTTATTATAGTGTTTTGAAAAGCTTTCGAGATAAGATATAAAAATATGTAATAAAGAATAGGAGGGCTTCATTTAAGAAATTTATGATGACCTTCACGTGACCTTGACAACGATATTCAAGGTCGTACTAATATTGCTATGTAATGCGTTACTTGAAACCCTACAACTTTTGTCTGAAAGATTTTTGTCTGTTGTTCTCTGTTTTCGAAATATTCGGCTGGCACGGGTGGTCTGATATACCCTGTATATACACACATATATATGTATGTATAATATGCAACATAGGATATTGAAACTGCAGAGGCAAGCATATGTGGCCAACCGTGCTGTGCAACATTTTCTACATAACGAATGGAAATTTGAGAATACAAATAGTCTAGATCTAATGTCACTAATACCATCTGATAACCGAGAAATGTTCTCGATCGATCTGTCTGACATGGATATGACAAAGTATTTGAGGTAAATATAAATATATAGAGCTTGATTTTAAATAGAGGAAAGAAACTAATAAATTGACCCACGCGCATATTGTTTTTGGGCTTTTATTTCTAATTTTGAATTTTATATTCATAGATATTTACTAGATACTGCTCTCTATTAAATTGTGTGTATCACAATTCTTATAATATTGTCTTGAATTTTTGAGCAAATTGCTTTTTTATAAAATGCACAAAAAATTAAAGTTTGAGAAAATAATTTTTATATCTGGTGTATCTACTGGTAATAACAGAAACATGATAATAAAAAAATAATAAAATACTACCACGTATCGTTAAAATATTGTGTATAACTTATACAAATTTATCAGTTTAATATAAAATTACATTTTTTCTTATTTATTGTATTTAAAAAATTTAACGTTTTTGATAATTAACATACATACTTTCTTTTCCTTTTCTTATCTTCCAAATTTGAAATTTTTAATAAAAAAGCTTTTTATACGAGACATCTATAAAATAAGATTCAGATAAATCGGTCAATTTATTTATATTTTTTAATAGATACTAGATTCCTCACAAAAATTAGAGGAACACATAATTTTTCTTAAAAAATAGGTAAAATTCAGATAGCTGTAACTTCGTTAAAAATGAACGAAATTTAAATCTAAAAAAGGGTTTTAAAGCTTAAAATCTCTATTTTCAAAGTCACCATTTTTTTTGAGTTTCTGTGAATTTGTTAGTTTTTACATATAAAAAACTACGAGCTGGACAAAATGGGGGATTTTCTTCCTACTTCATGGGCATGTTACGCTCCCCAAAAAAATCTGCAAGTATTTTCGACTTTCTAATGAGAAAGTTTAAAGTTTTCCCTACAAAATCGTTTTTTTTTAATGTTTCTAAGATTTTTTTGTTACTCAGTTATCGCGTATTAAATAAAAAATGATCATTTTAAATTTGATTGCTCATAACTCCATTAAATACCATCGTACTGCAAAAAAAAAAACAGATTTTTAAAGCTGAAACTTTGCTCTATCAAATGTTATAAATGCCACTTTTTTTTTAACATGTAAACATGATGCAAATAGATGAAGATAACGTAAAAATTAGTGATTTTTCGTTTTAATCCAGAAAACAATTATATAGAACAACAAAAAAATTCGCTCATTTTTTATTTAATCCGTGATAACTCAGTAACAAAAAATCTTAGAAACATTAAAAAAAATAATTTTGTAAAAAAAAGCTTTAAGCTTTCATATTAGAAAGTCGAAAATTTTCGCAGATTTTTTGGGGACACGTAACAGCACCATAAAGTAAGAAGAAAATTTCCCGTATTGCTCAGATAGTAGTTTTCTATATGTAAAAATTATCAAACAGAAACTCAAAAAATAGTGACCTGTTAAAAATAGAGATTTTAAGCTTCGAAACTCTTTCTTTGGATTTAAATTTTGTTTATTTTTAATAAAGTTACAGCGGTCCGAATTTTCCATTTTTTAAGAAAGATTAAGTAATCCTCTAATTTTGGTTAAGAGTTTACATTAAAATAAAATATTAGATCATGTCATGTGTAAAATACAAGATATATTACACAAGATACGAGAATATTAGTTTATGTAACATTTTAATTTCTAATTTTCTTAATCGGATTACGAGAGGAAGAATACACAAATAAATACAAGAATAAATTAAATTTTATAACTTACAAGCTGATAGAATATTGTAAGAACAGCACTTATTGATAATTAAAATATATAATGCATTAAAAGAAATATAGAAAAACAATTTTCAAATTTTGAATAATTTATATAAATCAATTTAATATATTGTATAAATGAGCATCGAATGCACGATAAGTAAATTAACTAAGCATACCGGATTTATATATATCAACGACAATAATGAAAGTACAGCTTTTAATTGTTGAAAATGCCGATAGTTAATTACTAATAGTGGTATATTAATTTTTACAATATTTAAATTATTAAATATTTATTTTATTGTTTGGAGGAATGCAATAATAGGTGGCAAAAAATATCTTCTGCACGAAGACATGAATCGATTAGAAGCAGCCAAAGCACATCGTAAAAAGTAAGTGTAAAAGTAACGAAACATTGTTTTTTTTTTTAATTAGATATATTAATTGTTTATTTGTAACATGTATTAATTGATTAAATTAACAAATGTGTCTATTGTAGAGTCGATTTATTCGTCGCAACATTTAAAACCATTATTGCTATTGGTATGCTATGGATGATATATAAGTGGATATGCTTTTACAATATAAATACAATATAAATATAAATTGTACGATTTATTGAACATTTTAGGAAGAGAAAAAACTGCTGATTTATCAAAATTGCGCAATTTTTATAAATCAGTTGTTTTTTCTCTCTCTCTATGAAATATTTAATAAACTGTATAATTTATATGTATATTGTATTTATATTGTAATTATATTTTATAAATGAATTTGTTGTATAATAATATAACTGCAATATATAAAACTTAAAATAAAAATTAAAGCATATATAAACAAATGCAATGATATTATACTTAAATTATCTTTCTTTCTCTTTTCCTCTTTCCATTCCATTGTACATCATATATGATGAAAGATATGTACAAATTTATTTCTATATGTACAAATTTTACTTTATTTGTTTCACTAAACTACATGTATATGTGCACATACAGTTCATACTCGGAGAAGTTTAGTTTATCGCATTTAATGTATCTTATTTTTATCGTACACTTTAATTGTTAATAACTTTTTAATAAATAACGAATAATGACTAAAACGTCTTGGATGTTACTCAGAGTCATGACCTTGATAACTAAAAAAATAAAAAATAAATATGAAATTAATATTTAACTAGCCAAGTATTCAAAAGTAATTCAGTTTGTGAGGATTTGTAATTTGAAATAGTATTTGTCATAAAATCAATCTTGCATTTACAGAAATATTATAGATTCTCTTGAGAAAATTAAAATGCATTTTATTTTTAGTAAAATATTACACTATTATATTCCAAATAAATATTTTGTATAATATATAAAATAGCACTATTATATTGCGGATCTTGTAACAAATAGTAAATCATAAAATTATTTAATCCTTGCAATAATGTCGATCACATCGATCACCAATTTCGAATTTAAAAATACCCCGTGCCAAACTGATCGACTTGTTTTAAAATTAATCATAAGCTATACCAATGGCCCAAAACAAAAAAGATTAAAATAACATACAAATACTTGTCATGCCTGATCTAAAATAAAAATTTGCAAAAGATTATCAGAAATCATTAACAATATATGCAACCGGGGCACGCCAAGTTTTTGGCACAATATATATATACACACATATTTGAATTTTCCATATGTAAAATATAAATCATAAATTCCATATTTTGATTATAATTTTAATAATATTATAGTATATAGTATTATAGTATTACAATATATTTAATTATATTAAAAAATGTTATACCTAATATTATATTCCTTCTTTTTTCTTCCCTCTCTCTCTCTCTCTCTCTCTCTCTCTCTCTCGCTCCTTCTCTTTTGCTTATTCTTCTTTAATTTTAAATAAAGCTTCCTTCTTTTTCTATCTTCTCTCTCTTTCCTTCTCCCTTTCTATATCTCTTTCTTTTTTCTATTCTTTGTTCTTTTAACTTTAAGTAAAACATTTAAAAGATTATTAATTATAATAATATTCAATCATTAAAAAAATTTATTACATAATTTAATAATATCTAATATTATAAATAACTTTAATAATATTAAAAAAATATTAATAGTATTAATAATTGATTTAATAATATTTATTAATAATATTCAACAATAAATTTAATAATATTGAACAATCTTATTATAATATTACAATATTGAACATCATTACCTGATATTCTATGCCTCCTCCTTTTTTTTTTCCGTCTCTCTATCTCTCTCTCTTTTGCTTATGTTACCTCTTCTTTAATTTTAAAAAACATGTTCTTCTTTTTCTTTCTTTTCTCTCTTTCTCTCCCTCTCTCTATCACTTTCTTTTTCCTATTCTTCGTCTCTTCTTTAACTTTAAATAATTATTAAAAAATTTAATATATAATTTAATAATATCTAATACTATAATTAACTTTAATAATATTAAATGATATTAATAATATTAATAATATTAATAATATTTAATAATCTTTATTAATAATATTTAACAAACAATATTAAATGATAATATTAATCAATATTATTACCTAATATTATATTCTTTCTACTTTTTTCTTTCTGTCTATCTCTTTCTCTCCCTGTCTCTTGCGTATTCTTCCTTTTCTTTAATTTTAAATAAAACCTCCTTCTTTCTCTTCTTTCTTTCGTTTCTGTCTCTCTCTCTCTATCTCTCTCTCAGTTTTTCTCTCTCTCTCTCCCCCTTCCTCTCTCTTTCTCGCCTATTCATTGTCTTTTCTTTAACTGTAAATGAAACATTTATACTTTAACTTTAAATAAAACATTTAAAAGATTATTAATTATAATAATATTCAATCATTAAAAAAATTTAATATATAACTTAATAATATCTAATACTATAATTAACTTTAATAATATTAAATGATTTTAATAATATTAACAATATTAATAATATTTAATAATCTTTATTAATAATATTTAACAAACAATATTAAATGATAATATTAATTTATATTAATATTAATAAATGATAATATTAATTTATATTAATATTAAATGAATCGTTTATATTAATGTATCGTTTATAAGTAATATATATATTATAAGAAACGTTTTATATTAATATTAAATGAATCGTTTATATTAATAAGTAATATACATTAAAATAAAGCATAAAAAGAATATATCCCAATCTAAAAAGGGCATGTTATTG
>CAJQTV010000962.1:0-34426 GCA_907163055.1 Formica aquilonia x Formica polyctena | reverse complement strand
CATAAAATTTTGTTGCAATGTTTTGACAGAGAATTTATGTGTTTGCATTTATAAATATTTATATTAATATTTATATAAATGTAAATTTTAATATGTGCATACTTATGTCATAAGAATATATAAACATTCACATTTATAGTGAAGAAGTTTATATATTACTTATTAGTCCTCAATCATATCAATTATACCGATGTACTGTCGATGATAAAGATTTATCATCGTATTCAAAATTATATGTATAATATATTTACATCCATATACAGCGTGCCATCTAAGACAGGCCACCCGTATAACCCCCACAGTTTTGGAGATAGGAGAAAATGATTTAAATAAAAGTTGTATGGTACCGAGGGGGAAATCTCGTGGAAGTGAACATTTCTTTTAGGTGGAGGCGCTTAGGAGATTTGAAGGTCATCATCATTTTTTTAAATGGGACCTCTTTTTTTATTACATATTTTCATAGCTTATGTCGAGAGCTTTCTAAAACACTATAATAAAGTATTTTTTCATTAAGTACTTTTTGAGTTATTTTATATTTTAATCTGACATATTTTGATAGAAAAAATAAAATATCTCGTGAAATATTTAGTTCTCGATAATCTTACCGTAATACTTTCATGTACAGAATAATGAGACAAATCAATTAGTAAAAAAAAATAATTGTTTTTAAGAAAAAGTATGTAATTATTTATAATGTATTTTTTTAAACAATTATTTGTTTTTTTCTTTACACTAATTGATTTGTCTCCTTATTTTGTACATAAAAATATTACGGTAAGATTATTGAAAACTAAATATTTTGCGAGATATTTTCTATTTTGTATCAAAGTACGTCAGATTCAGATATAAAATAACTCAAAAAATACTTAATGAAAAAATACTTTATTATAGTGTTTTGGAAAGCTCTCGACATGAGCTATAAGAATATGTAATGAAAAATAGGGGTCCCATTTAAGAAATTGAAGATGATTTTCACGTGACCTTCAAATGACTATTCAAGGTCAAACCAATGACACCATCTTATGTTCCCCTCAAAACCATACAATTTTTGTTCAAAACGTTTTTCTCTAAAATGCTTAGTTTTTGAAAGAAAGGGGTGGTCGTGTGGTCTAGGACACCCTGTATATATATATATATATATATACATTATGATAAAATTAAAAGAGATAATATGAGCAATATTATAGATTTGTATTCAAAATATGTATGCGACACAAACAGATATCTATGTAAAGTCATTGCTTCTACGAGACGATAGAACAGAAATAGAGTAGAAACCCAACATATTTTCTGTCTCTACATATTTAACACAATGCTAAAAGCTTGTATTTTATTGTTCTTTCCAAAGTTTGCACATATGCTTGACAATTACTTTACATAATGATATCGGTAATGTAACTATAAAGCGTTGGTAATGTACCAACACTTTTAGTTACACTTAGTTGAGGGCGTTCACCCGTCGGAGTTCGCCCGTCGCTCCGGCATCCTCTTTAACTGCATTTTTTTTAAATATTTCTACTCTTGAAATCAATTCAGTCGTACATCCAGATTTTGAGTGAAAAAACAAGAAAGGGAATAAAAACTTCCAGAAAATGTTTTAACATGTATATTTTGTTTAAGCATTCAAGTAAGAGAAAGTATAAGAATATAAAACAGGGTGCTATTATAATATGAAATAGACATCATTTCTAAAACAGCTATAGTAATTTACCGATAATTATGGTAATCAGAACAATTAAGTTTTGTTTCGGTTAATCGAAAGTGCTAGCGTCACGTTGTTTAGAACAAGTTGTGATGAACAAGTGTTGTGATTTAAAATCATTAAAATTTTTCGCAAAGTAAAATTAAAAAATGTTTTTCTTATCTTTATCAACAAATCTAATATTAAGATTAAACTTGAAAATGGCAGAATATTAATTATTTAAAATTATTTTTCCTACATTTGAGCATTTTATTGGATCATTTGGAAAATAACGTCATTAATTAATTAAATTTTATCGGCTAGATAATATCTATTGGACTCAGTAAGGTATCTTCTATACTTTTTTAAAAAAAAGTGAAAAAAAGCGCCAAGTGCACGCGCATAAGCGTCTTTTACTATAAAAGAACTCTTATACAAAATAGTGTTATTTTTATTATTTTAATACAAAAACACTGTCACATCCAAACTAAAAAGCTGTTTCACAAAATAGTTGTTTTAATTTTCTACAAAAATAATGTGATATATGATAAAAATATTGCGCCAAATAATAAAAATTTATGTGACAAAACTTATTTATTATTACTTCTAATATTAAGAATTGTATCAAATTGCAATGTGATTAAAATAGTGGAACATATTTAAGTGAAAGAAATTTTTTATTAAGAAAACAAATTTCAGTATAAATGTTCGAGAGCAAGACGAAATTAGAAAAGAGTGTGCGAGGATCTTTTGGTTCGCGGAAAATAAATCTCGCGAGTACAATTCACGTTTCTAATTATAACAAAATAATTAACACGATTACAAATTATACAAAAAGTTCCTGATAAAAGCTCGGTCGGTTATAGGCGGTTTCACAAAAAAGAATAGCGGTTGTCGTAAGCGGTTTCACAAGAGAATAGCGGTTGTCGTAAGCGGTTATCAAGCGAATGTCTCCATGCGGTATAACTAAACGGTAACAAAAAGCGTAAGCGAATGTCTCTGTGCGGTGTAACAATATGCGGTAACTAAACGCGTAAGCGAGTGTCTCTCTGGTTCTCACGAGCGGGCCCTTTTATAGCGGTTCTTTAATCTCTCGCTGCCAATGAATTTGAACCTCCGAGTTCGGTTCGAAGATTCAACGCGGCGCCAAACTTTATTGGCCGCCCCTTGAAATATCGGCGCGAGATGAAATTCGGGGCGATTGATAGGCCGGTGGCCCGTACGTCACGGGCTACGTCACGGCCTCGCGCGTGCCGGCAGCCGTTTATCGCGCGGCTAACCGACAAAGTTGTTTGCGTGTTTTCGTGTAAAACTTATTTGTCACATGAGCTTCAAAAGTCAAAAAACACCAAAAACCTTAAATAATAATAGCGATAAGAACATTGTTTTTCGACTTTGATCGCGATGGAATAATAATGCGAAGCCCATGTGACAAAGAAGAAATTAAATTAAAAGTAATTTAATGCAATCTCAAACATTCCCGCCCGCCTCGGCACTCCGTGCCGAAATAAATTCGCGTGCCAAGGAACAGGTGTCGCGACTTGGCCCATTAAGTTCGATTGATTAGCGCGTTCGATCTGGAATGCGTGATCGAGTGAAGCGGGGTGGCGAGCGGGAGTGCGGGGAGACGCGCTCATTCAGAATGTGTTGTGTATCGCGTCGCGTAAGGTTACGCACGAGTGCGGTGTTATTGAGTTTATGTTATGAATGAACAATTTACAGTGAGAAATTAATGCAAGTGAACAGTTGAAATTAAAATGTGTTGGCAGAAGGCCATGCATTCGTGCGTGCGGTTGTAAATTTGACTATTTTTTTTAAGTGCGGTGATTGCGTGGCAGCAAAGATGAAAAGAGAGAATTAATGTAAGTACAAAGTGAATTTTGACGAAATGTAAGCGTGAACGCGGCGCGGCCCATCGGATTATATTCTATTCTACATTTATTTTTTTATTTCTTATAACTAGTGTACAAGAGTGCGGTTTTCCGCGGTCGGTGATGTCTCGGTGATGCTGGGCAGCAACACGAGCTTGGTGAGTGGTCGGATGAGCTCTGTGGTGGGTGTCCGGATGGTCACCACGCGCACGATGCCGTCGTCTCCGGGATGCAGCTTGATGATGCGGGCGAGGGGCCATCGGTTTGGCGGGGTTGTCTCGGAGCGGAGTAAGCACAGCGTGCCGATGTTGGGAGCCGCCTCGGATCCCAGCCACTTTGGTCGAGAGGTAAGTCCGTGCAGGTATTCTCGGGACCATCTTTGCCAGAAATGGTCCCTCAATTTTTGCACCAGTTGCCATTGCGATATGTGCGTGTCCCTTTGTTCAGTCCGCGATGGCTCCGGTGCGGCGAGAAGCGGGGCGCCAATGAGGAAGTGTCCGGGTGTCAGTGCGGTGAAATCGTCGGGGTCGTCGGATAAAGCGTGGAGTGGCCTTGAATTTAGGCAGGCCTCCACTTGTGCGAGGAAGGTGCTGAACTCCTCAAATGTTAAGGTAGCTTCCCCGATGACTCGCCTTAGGTGGTGTTTTAGTGGATTTGACAGCCGCCTCCCAGAGCCCCCCGAAGTGCGGCGCGGCGGGTGGGTTAAAGTGCCATCGCACTCCCTGTAAGCTTGTGATGTGCGCGATGCGACGGCCGTCGGACGATGATGCCTGGAAGAGTTTTCTCAGTTCGCGGTCTGCTCCAATGAAGTTGGTGCCGCAATCAGAGTACAAGTCCGTGCACAAGCCGCGTCGTGAAGTGAATCGGCGGAAGGCGGCTAAGAAGGCCTCGGTTGTATAGTCCGAGGCCAACTCTAAGTGCACGGCTCGCGTACAAAGGCACACGAAAACGGCGATGAAACCTTTGTACGCTCGATGTCCTCGCCCTTTAGACGTCCGGATTTGGAACGGGCCGGCGTAGTCCACGCCGGTGCGGAGAAACGGGTGTCCAGGAGTGACTCGGCCGCGAGGAAGATTGCCCATCTGTGGTTGCGGTGCGGTGGCTCGCCATCGGGTGCACGTCACACATCGATGGAGCAGTTGTTTGACAACGGCCCGTCCTCGCGGAATCCAGAAGCGTTGACGGAGCAAACCCAGCGTGAGCTGTACTCCGCCGTGTAGTGTTCTTTGGTGGCATGAGTCTATCAGAAGTCGAGTTAGCCATGACGTTGATGGGGCGATCATCGGGTGTCGTTCGTCGTTTGACAGAATGGCGTGCTTGAGCCGCCCTCCGACTCTCAGCACGCCGTTGTGATCGCGGAATGGGCTCAGCTTTGATAGAGGGCTGCGGTGGGTGACGATGCGGTTGGCGTTTATAGCGGCGATTTCGTCGGCGTAGTGCAGTGACTGCACCACGCGGAGCCATCGATGCAGTGCTTCTTCGAGCTCGGCCGGTTCGAGAACCGGCTTTGGTGTAGCGTCGCCTGGAATTTGTTCGTGAGCGGTTGAGCGTCGCCATCGAAGGCACCATGCTGTCACCCTGAGCAGCCGTTGCAGGGAGGAAAATCTGCGCAAATTTTCGGGCTCAGATTTCTCGTTGGCGGCGGCGTGGTGCGTGGACGCTTTCTTCTCGGGCGGTTCGCCCTTGGGAGCCTCCAGGTTCTTTTCCGGCCAGCAGCTTTCGTCCTTCAGCAGCCAGTTGGGGCCAGTCCACCACAGCTGATGATGTACCAGCTCGCTGGGAGCTATTCCTCTTGATGCGCAGTCGGCCGGGTTTTCTGGTCCAGGTACGTGTTTCCACTGGGCCTCCGGGAGCAGCGTCTGGATCTGGGCGACTCGGTTGGCCACGTACGTCTTCCACCTCGAGGCGTGTCTTGAATCCAATAGAGGGTGACCTTGGAGTCGGACCATAGAAATATTGGCGCTGCAAAAAGACTCAACACAATGCGGAGATGGTGAGTAAGCGTCACTAATAAAGATGCAGCGCAAAGTTCAAGGCGCGGTAACGAAATTTGTTTAATTGGAGCCACTTTGCTCTTTGCAGCTAGGAGGTGGATCGTCGCGGTGCCGTCGGTTACGGTGCGGAGATACACGGCGGCGGCGTAGCCTCTCTCAGAGGCATCCGCGAAACCGTGTATTTGGAGGGTTGAGGCTTCCTCTCCCGTGCGAAGCCAGCGGTGAACCCGTATTTGTTCGAGTTGCGGAAGCTCCTCGAGGAGGAGTTGCCACTGTTGGGCATCGGATGGCGGAAGCGGAGCATCCCAATCCAGTCCTTGTAGCCAAGCGGATTGGATTAGGATCTTCGCGCGGATAATGACTGGAGCGAGCCAGCCCAGTGGATCGAAGAGACGAGCTGTTTCGGCGAGGATTCGCCTCTTCGTGTATTCTGTGGTTGTGCGGGGTTGGATCCCGAACGCGAAATGGTCGTTGCGCGCATGCCATCGGAGACCTAGCGTGGGATGGAGCTCATCTTCCCAGGTATGCTGAGCCTTGAGGAGCCGGTGCTCCTGCGGGATTCCGGTGAGGGTCTCTTCGCAGTTGGAGGCCCATTTTCGCAACGGAAACCCGCCCGCCATGCAGAGTCCGCGGAGTTCGTGCTGCAGCGTTGCTGCCTCAGACGTCGTGTGGGCACCCGATACTATGTCGTCGACGTAACAGTCACGTCGAAGAGCGGCGGCACCGAGAGGAAAGCGAGATTCCTCGTCGTCGGCGAGCTGGCGCAGAGTTCGAATCGCGAGGAACGGCGCGCACGCGAGGCCGTATGTTACGGTGTTCAACCGGTACTCCTGGATCTCACGCGTATTGTCGCGACGCCATAGCACGCGCTGAAAGTCACGGTCGTCGGGGTGCACGAGAATTTGGCAGTACATCTTCTCGATGTCCACCACGATGGCATAGCGATGCCACCGCCAGCGGAGGAGGATGTCGGCGAGCGCGGGAAGGAGGTTAGTTCCTACTAGGAGCTGCGAGTTCAGTGATTCTCCTGACCGGATGCGCTGCGACCCATTGAAGACAACGCGAAGTTTGGTGGTCACGCTTGATTCGCGCAGCACTCCGTGATGTGGTAGGTAACAGATCCTGTTTTCCTTGTCAGTTGCGGTTGACCCTTTGTTAATTTCGCTCATGTGTTTCAGTTGCTCATATTCCAGCATGAACGAGCGGTAGAGGTCGCCGAATCGAGAGTCCCGGCTGCTTTTTTGCTCCATTGCGGTCAGCAGTCTCTCGGCTGGCTTGCGAGTTTCTTCGAGGTTCCCTGGGGTAGTGATGAACGGCAGCCGAACGACGTACCGTCCATCACTCGTGCGTGTGTGCGTTTGCGTGAAGAAATTCTCGCACCTTTCCTCCTCGGGTGCGAGAGCGGTGGGAGCGAGCGGCACTTCCTCTTGCTCCCAGAAGCGGCGGACCATCGTTGTGAGGTCGTGGTCTGCGGTGCACTGGAGTGAGTTGAGGTGACCATGCAGCGTCGCAACGCTGCATCCCCCCGACAGAATCCATCCCAAGATGGTGTTCTGTGCCATGGGAGCTTGCGGTCCACCCTTGCGGATTCTATTCTTGAAGATTGCCGAGCAGATCTCGGCTCCGAGAAGCAGCTCGACGGGGTCGGTGGCCATGAATTCCGGGTCGGCTAACGGCAGTCCCTGGAGATGAGGCCATCCTTTGCGTTTTTGCGGTGTAGAACTTCGATACGAAGAGAGGCGCGGAAGCACGAAGGCGACAACGGAGCACGTTTCTCCTGTCACTCTTGACGTGACTTTGAGCGCTACTTTTCCACGCGAAGCTCCGGACAGCGATCCGCCGATCCCGAAGATCGTCACTGAAGAGTGATTTCGCGGGAGGCGTAGGCGTTGCGCCAGCGATTCGGTGATGATGGATACCTCGGATCCCTGGTCGATTAAGACGCGAACGGAATGAGGCTCTCCGTGGCGGTCAGCGACGAGAACGCGCGCGGTCGCGAGAAGAATCGCTTTGCGGTCATCGCTTGGTTTGATTGCGGAGAGTGCGGTTGCGTCGGTGGTCTTCGAGGTCGCGTACGCATCGTGCAACATCGAATGATGCCGCCCCTTGCAAGACCAGCAATTCCTGGTTGATTGACACCTTGAAACCGAATGACTGCCGAGGCAGTTGTAGCACAATCGATGCGCTTCGACGAAGGACCGACGTTCGTTGACGGGCTTCGCTTTGAACTGCCCGCACACCATGAGCGTGTGTCGCTCCTTGCACAAGGCGCACTGTGCCGCGTTGGATTCGTGTCTAGTGAAGTGAGTTTTTGCGGGCTTCGATGAGTCTCCGGAGACCTTGACGGTTTTCGGTTTCGCGGCGTTAAGCGTGAGCATTCGCTTAGTGATAAAATTCAATAATGTTTCGTGATTCAGAGGCTCGAATAAATCGCTCGTGGATGATTCCCACTCGAGCCTAGTGCGCGTATCGAACAGTTCAACGACCAAGTGATTAAATAGGTCCATCCCGTGCGATTCAATCGGCCGCCCGATGCTCTCTTGCGCGTTCACGGCGGTCGTTACGGCGTGATAAACGCGGCTCAGTTCCTCCGCGGTTTCGCCCTTCATTTTTGATACGGCGGAGAATGTGGCAAAGTTTGACCGAATGAGTTCCTTTTTATTCTCAAAGTGCTTCTTCAAGATTGCCCAAGCGCGCTCGTAATTCTCCCCGGTAACCGCTAACGGACGTATCAATTTTTCCGCAGGTCCTTGCAGGCACGAACGCAAATAATGGAACCGTTCGATGGGAGAAACAGCGGAATTTGTACCGATCACGGACAGGAATAAATCGCGGAAGGACGGCCAGTCTTCATACGCGCCTGAGAACGGAGGTAACTTGATCTTTGGCAACGCGGTTTTTAACGAGCGATCGCTACTTTGCTGCTCGTTACACTCCGCCGAAGGAGGAGGAGCAGTTCGGTGCTGCTCAGCATATTCGGCGAGCTTGCCGCGTTGTTGAACGTAAGTATTTTCTACGGCATCAACAAAAGTAGTCGCGTACTCACTCTCGCTGTATCTCTCCTTATAGCTGGTGCGGATGAGTTCATGCTGTGTCTCGAACTTGGCCCACAGTTGATCCAGGATCTTGATCCGGGCCTCGATGCTGCCGAGGTTGATGCCAGCTGCGCCTAGTTTCCGTAGATTTTCCACCGACCTTGACATGCGACCATGAATGTCGCGTTGAGCTTGTAGCAAATTATTTAAGTCTGCGCACATTTTGTAACGGTTGTCTTTCCTTTTTCAGATCTCACTCACAAACTCGCGGATGCCGGTGATGATCCGGCTCGAAGGACCAGAAAATGTTCGAGAGCAAGACGAAATTAGAAAAGAGTGTGCGAGGATATTTTGGTTCGCGGAAAATAAATCTCGCGAGTACAATTCACGTTTTTAATTATAACAAAATAATTAACACGATTACAAATTATACAAAAAGTTCCTGATAAAAGCTCGGTCGGTTATAGGCGGTTTCACAAAAAAGAATAGCGGTTGTCGTAAGCGGTTTCACAAGAGAATAGCGGTTGTCGTAAGCGGTTATCAAGCGAGTGTCTCCATGCGGTGTAACTAAACGGTAACAAAAAGCGTAAGCGAATGTCTCTGTGCGGTGTAACTATATGCGGTAACTAAACGCGTAAGCGAGTGTCTCTCTGGTTCTCACGAGCGGGCCCTTTTATAGCGGTTCTTTAATCTCTCGCTACCAATGAATTTGAACCTCCGAGTTCGGTTCGAAGATTCAACGCGGCGCCAAACTTTATTGGCCGCCCCTTGAAATATCGGCGCGAGATGAGATTCGGGGCGAGTGATAGGCCGGTGGCCCGTACGTCACGGGCTACGTCACGGCCTCGCGCGTGCCGGCAGCCGTTTATCGCGCGGCTAACCGACAAAGTTGTTTGCGTGTTTTCGTGTAAAACTTATTTGTCACATGAGCTTCAAAAGTCAAAAAACACCAAAAACCTTAAATAATAATAGCGATAAGAACATTGTTTTTCGACTTTGATCGCGATGGAATAATAATGCGAAGCCCATGTGACAAAGAAGAAATTAAATTAAAAGTAATTTAATGCAATCTCAAACAATAAAATAACTTTTTAATTAGAGAAAAACTTGGCGCTGCTAAAATGAACATATGCTAATTAACGTATTATTTACATTTTGAATTTTTGCAGCGCCAAGTTTTTCTCTAATTAAAAAGTTATTTTATACTGAAATTTGTTTTCTTAATAAAAAATTTCTTTCACTTAAATATGTTCCACTATTTTAATCACATTGCAATTTGATACAATTCTTAATATTAGAAGTAATAATAAATAAATTTTGTAACATAAATTTTTATTATTTGGCGCAATATTTTTATCATATATCACATTATTTTTGTAGAAAATTTAAACAACTATTTTGTGAAACAGCTTTTTAGTTTGGATGTGACAGTGTTTTTGTATTAAAATAATAAAAATAACACTATTTTGTATAAGAGTTCTTTTATAGTAAAAGACGCTTATGCGCGTGCACTTGGCGCTATTTTTTTCACTTTTTTTTAAAAAAGTAATTTTTTAGCAGTTATCATTTCTTTTTTTTTTAATGTGTCATGTACATGTTTTGCTACTATACACATGTTTACGAGCAGTCAGATAAAATTAATATATCTATTATATTTCTGAATTATGAAAAGCAACCCTTTTATTTATTTGATTTCTGTTGAACAATATCTATTTGTACATTCTTTTTTTAAAAAAATTATTATCATTAAAATTAAAATATATTATTATATATGCTTGTGCTATGCTATAAATTGTTTGATTAATCCGTCTTGTATCTTGATTATATATCAAAAACGAAAGATGTAAAAAGAAATCCAGTGTATTCAAATGCATTTGTCAAAGGATTGTCATCATATAGTTATTTGTCATGCATCATATGCAATTATAGGTATAAGTAATATTGGTGAAACACAGTCTGTGTGTGCAATTAAGTCTTATAAATTTCTATTTATATTTTATTTCTATTTCTCTTTTTTTTTTAATAATTTATAAATTTTTATAATAAATTTATAAATACATTTATTTTTCAATGGAACTAGAAAAATTTTTCAAACTGTTCAGATTTTGACAAAGTCTGCGACAACATGTCTATTGTAAACCAATCCTTGTATCGATACTAAAAAGAACAAAATAATGAATAATATCAGTTTTAATATAAATTTCTTCTGTCAAATATATATACCAAATAGCATTCTGACAGATGGAAACATACAATATAACAGATCTATTATATTCATTAACAATACTGAAACATGCTTCATCTATTTCAAGCAATGCATTCGCATCAAAACAAGAATTAACTACAATATGTTGATTTGCAATAAACATGATGCCACAGGCTTTGTCAAAATCTTATCAACAGCTTGAAAAATTCTTCTACTACCACTGAAAAATAAATGTGTATTTATAAATTATTCATAAGACATGCATTAACTTTACACAGACTGCATTTCACCAATGTTATTTATACTTATCTATAGTTACATATGATGCATGACGAATAACTATATTTATCTACTTTTTTTAATAATTTATAAATTTTTATAATAAATTTATAAATACATTTATTTTTCAATGGAACTAGAAAAATTTTTCAAGCTGTTAAGATTTTGATAAAGTCTGCGGCAACACGTCTATTGCAAACCAACATATTGCATCCAATCCTTGTCTCAATACTAAAAAGAACAAAATAATCAATAATATCAGTTTTAATAATAAATTTCTTCTGTCAAATATATATACCAAA
This sequence comes from Formica aquilonia x Formica polyctena, assembly GCA_907163055.1. Taxonomy (NCBI): domain Eukaryota; kingdom Metazoa; phylum Arthropoda; class Insecta; order Hymenoptera; family Formicidae; genus Formica; species Formica aquilonia x Formica polyctena. The sequence continues at coordinate 23,058 of CAJQTV010000962.1, read as the reverse complement.
TAGCATTCCGACAGATAGAAAAATACAACGTAACAAATCTATTATATTCATTAACAATACTAGAACATGTCTTCATCTATTTCAAGCAATGCATTCGCATCGAAACAAAAATTAACTACAATATGTTGATTTGCAATAAACATGATGCCACAGGCTTTGTCAAAATCTTATCAACAGCTTGAAAAATTCTTCTACTTCCACTGAAAAATAAATGTGTATTTATAAATTATTCATAAGACATGCATTAACTTTACACAGACTGCATTTCACCAATGTTATTTATACTTATCTGTAGTCATATGATGCATGACGAATAACTATATGATGACACTCCTTTAACAAATGCATTCAAATATACTAGATTCTTGTGTGCGTATGCCTATATTACTGTTCGCAGTTATCCATACTGGTTTTTGACAGGTATTTGACGTTAAATTTTCCAGAGTGCAACATTATATAGCATAGCACTCTTTCATTTATAAAAAAGTAAAGCTGCAAAATTCTTCCTGATACTTCTGGGTAGTTGAATCTATAAAATACACACATACATATCTTATAATAAACATATTATAGAATACACACATCTTTTTTTTATAAATATATGTATTGCTATGTTTTGGTCTGGTTTTACATATACATAAATTACTTTTGTAATGTTTTAGTTTTCTCTAATATAAATGAGATATACCTGATCCAACTATCCACAAGTATTACGAAGAATTTTGCATCTTTACTTTTTTATAAATGAAAGCGTACGAACACTGCACCCGGCATTTTGCAAACTTAACCAATACCTGTCAAAAGCAAGTATGGATGCATGCAAGCAGTAACATCGAAGCGCCGTTAGCGCAATCTTTCGTCAAAGACGCCAACCGTATAAGAATACATTGCCATTATTACATGTGTGTTGTGTACGTGTATATATACGTGTAGCATAATACCACTATATTCTATGCATGTGTTGTATATATATATAGCGGTAAAGGGGACGACGATGACGATGATGATGATGATGATGATGGAGATGGTGACGTTTCTTACATGATGAAAATTTCCACATTTCAACTTTGCTTCGTAATATCTTTGCTTTATAGAACATGCAGAGCGAAAATAAAGACACTTTCCTTATATAAATCGAACCCAAGCTATCGATTAAGCTTATCAAGAATTCGATCGGTTCAGCCGTTATTCAGATCTGGTAATCTAAGGTACTCTCAACTATCCGACTCGCGTATAGATACCCGGGGTGCCTCGCTATTACTATGCGTGGTCTTTGCTTCGCGTGACTTGGCGCGAGACACTACCGTGTCTCTTGATGTTAATTCTTAGAGCTACAATATTTTTGAGACAAAGTTTAAAATTCGGTCTATCGTTCGCTGGATTCCAGCAACGCAGCATCAACTCGTACAAAGTTGGTGAACAATTTAGAAGTATAGGCAACCTGCCTCCAGCACGTACATAATCTATCACTTCTAGATTAGCCCTGCCAGTGTAGGGATGCTCATCCAACGATGTAATTTTTCACATTATAACCCCAAATGATCAAACGTCGCTCGGGGAAGTAAATATTCCGACTACCAAAGGTTCCGGTGCCATCCAGCGAATAGGAAGCAGATCTTGTCCTTTTTAAAACATGTGATTGTAGCGAAATTAATCTTCTGGTTCAAATTGTTCATTTTTAGAGTATTCATACTAAAATGAAAAACGTTCACTTATCTTTTGCTTTATATAAGTAGAAATAATTTATTTTACTTAAATTTTCTATTTAAAGTAAAAATGTACTATATTATTACGACAAAAAAAAGAACACATTTTTAAAAAATTTTATTTTTTTTAAATAATTATATTTACCTTGCGGTAATTGTCACTGTTGTAAATATGTCTAGTTAATCCAAAATCGCCGATTTTGATGACACGGTTCTCGCGATCTCTCGCGGATACTAAGCAATTTCGACATGCGAGATCTCTATGAACGAAACGTAGATATTCGAAGTAGCAACAGCCTCGCGCAACATCTTCGCATATGGCAAACAAATCTTGCAGATGCAGAGCTTGTGAATCTGACGATTGCAATTTTCGACTATCTCTCAAATATTGTAGTAGATCACCAGTTTCCATTAGTTCCAACACAATTAATGGAGATTCTGGGTCTAAGCAGATGGCCAACAATCTTAGCACATGTTTATGTCGGAAGTAAATCATAAGTCTGGCTTCTTCTAAAAACATTTTTTTCTTTCTTGCGAAGAAGCATTTTTTCGAAGCATTTTTATTGCCGCGGGTGTCTCTATGCCTGTTCTTTCTAAATTCTATACTTTTTCTTGATACACGTGCGAAATATTTGAAATTAATTTAAATTTATACTTCATTAAACAAGCTGAAAATTGTGCAAATTAGAAATTTGCACATTGCTTCCTCATAGAGGAATTTTATTTTGTTCACAAAGCTTAAGCTTCTTAAAGCAAGCGAGTTTTTCAATTTCGGCTTCCTTATAGAGGAAGTTTTGTGATCGAAATAAATACGATTTAAACCCGATGTCGGCTTTAGAAATTTGTTGGCAAACCAAAATTGAGCTAATATACGCCCATGTTTATAATGTTGGCAAATCACACCTAGGATATTACAAAATATCTTTTTTCAAATTCAAATATTTATAACTAAAAAAAATTTTATAAAAACCAGTTACCGATCTTCACTAAATTCAATACTGTAGCCGCGCCCTCTATTTACACGTCAACATTAACAGAATTTATTTGTTTCGCCGATCAGGGAGACAGGACGTGAATGATTTGAGCGGAGTTAGTTTGTGGAAAAGTGTTTATTCCTTTCGACACCAACTCCCGGACCGTCTTAGGTAATCGCATGCGACAGCAAGATATAATCGGACACGCGAATTATCGTTCTAACTGTAATTATATGAGCGTGACTTTCGATGTGCTCCCGGTGAAGGCTTGCGACGAAGTCTAGACGAAAAGCCCTTCTTTTCGATCCACGGACAATAGTCCCGGTCGATACGTGTACCACAAAAAAAACGGAATTTCGATTGTTCGATTCCGAGAGCCAATCGGCGATCGACAACGAGGTGTTTGTCAGAATCGAACGATACGAAGAAACCACAAAAACGGAATGAAAACAAGGCTTCGATCATAACGTCTCGCTTTAGAACGTTCGAGAAGCAAAATTAATAGTATAATTTATAAAACTCTTACTTTCTCGAACAAATACCAACTCAATACTTTCTTTAATGATACTCTATTCATATAAAAAAATTTAACTCAATATTTTAAAATCTGCAAATATTAAGACGTGTATAGACATTTTTCAAAAAATTCAAAATTTTATAAAAAATGAAGTCTTTCACCGTTCCTCACCAAATTAAATATTAAACATCATTTAATAATATTCTATTCATGTAAAAAAATTCAACCCGATATCTCAAATTTTCCGAAAGTTACAGCGTGTACAAACTTTTCTCAAAAAATTCAAAATTTTATAAAAAATGAACCTTTTCATCGATTCTCACAAAATTCAATACCAACCATTCTATAATGATACTGTAAAAAAATTTTGCCCGATATCTCAAAAATTGCAAAAGTTAGAAGTTGTACAATATATTGCGTGTACACATACACACATACACACATACACACAGCGCTAAGTTTTTTTTGCACATGAAATTTTTTTACTTTCATTTTTTTAACGTCAATTTCTTTGCGCATAAAATTTTTTGATTTTAATTATTTTTAACTTTAAATTTTTTTGCATTAAATTTTTTTTTATTTATATTTGTAACCTTAATTTTTGAATTTTTATTTTTTAACTTTAAATTATTTAATTTTCAAAATTTAATTTTTTGTCTTATATTTTCTTTTCTTGAATATACGTTTAAGTATATCTGAATTAAATAAATATGAATAATTATTTAGATGTAAATAAATTATTATTTGTATATATGTATATAAATATTATAAAAATATATGTATAATAATTATACATTTGTACTATCAATTTTAAGTTTTACACCGTCTCTTATGCCATATATATACGTATATTTTATTGCATTTTATTTGCTTCTGCAAATAGAATAGAATGCAATGTTAAATAGATAAAAGAATGCAAAATTTCACAATTTTAATATTTTTTGCATCTTACATTAAATAGATCTATTCTAATTATAGAAAGCAATTTAACTAAATATTATGCATTATATTTTCCTAAATTTACTTAGCGTGATTTTTTTATTTTACTTCTTTTTGATGCTAATATTTTATGTTGTTGTCCCATGTTATTAATATAGATAAAATGTAATTTATAAATATAATTATTAAAAAGATAATATTTTTGGTGGCGATAAATTTTTGTAAAATAAATATAATTTTTGAGAAGATATTTTTGATGGCGATTAATTTTTGTAAAGGACTATTTTATCTGAAGAAAGATATACTTAGCGCTTTTTTTACATCTGTGATGTCTTTTTTAGACGGATTTCACATATTCTTGCAAAGTTTATTTTAAAATATTAATCATATCAATAGATTAAAAAATATATACGCGTGTGCGTGCATGCGTGCGTGCGCGCGTGCGTGCAGCTATCATCATGTCTTTTAATAATTGCAATAATACTTTTGTTCTCACTTTTTCTCTTTGTTTGTTCAAATGTTTTGCATATTTGTTAATATTTATACTTTATATTGTAATAATAAATAAATACTACTGTGTTGTATTAATAAATGCTAAATTAAAATATTCTTGTACTACGCGATGAATTTATAAAATGATACAAAATTGACGAGTTCAAAAAATTTATTTTAAAGAAAGTCAAATTTTAAATCTAACGATAGTAATATTTATTAACTTTGAAATTTCATGAGCAAAACTAAGCTTTATTAAATTCACATCTCTCAATCCCATATTATCGTTCTTATTTGCGATATTAAGTGGACGTGCGAGCGAGGATGCCGCGAAAGACTTTGCGCGCGAGATGCGACGGCCGACGGATCGGCAAAGCGCGCGAACAGTTAGACGCCGGTGATTCTAGGTCGAACACACTATGTACGCTGTAATTAACAGAAGATTCACGCGAATGCATACGAATGCAATCGTGATTTGCACGCGGCGGATAAACAGCGAAATATCGTCTGTCTTGGAATAACTCCGGTAGTCACACGCAACGGAAGTGAAATAAACTATTTCAATCAAACTCTCGAATTTCTCTAATCACACGGAAAGCGTATACGCGTCGATAACTGTAAGCGGAATGCTGCTGAGCTCGTTTGTCGGCTTCTTTTTATAACGTCGCCTCCTTCGCGAAGGATCCAGAAGATTCTCGAAATTGACGTAGTCCCGCCGACAGTTTTTATGCGACTTGTTTGTCACAATTTGATCTCTGGATTCCCCGCGAAGGGCGACGGCGTTTATTTGTCTCGGGCCTTTCGGCTCGATCGCGAAAAGGCCACCCCCGATTGGGCGCCAGTGCCGGCGGCTCGCAATGACGCGATAGGCGCGGGTCGACATGCCGAAGGTTTTGATTCGGACGCGCGCGGCGACGACATGTCGCGCGGCAATTATGAGCCGCCTATAGAGACTTAACGCAATCTCAAACAGTTCTTTTTTAAATTTTTCAATAGTAATAATAATAATAGTAATAATAGTAATAATAAAATACATTAATTTTAATTTAATATTGTAACGATACGTTACCAGCTTCGCGGGCCGACCAGCCGCCCGCAATTCTGAGGCTCGGCGCCTATGGCGCCCCTAAACTTCCACACCCGTGTCTCGGCCCCACCATGGGGCCGCCCCACCACGCGCCGACTCGCGTGAGTGGGAGGCCGGCCGCCGGTATATAAGGCGCTCCGGCGAGCGTAGCGTTACCAGTTCCCGATCCCGATTCCTGTCACGAACAACTCTCCGGATCCTGAACCGACTCTCGCGTTATACCAGGCTACGGGCTTCCCGTAGTTAGGCCGGGCTTCCCGGTTGCTGGGACGGCGCACCCTGATACCTCGCGTTACACCGGGCTACGGGCTTCCCGTAGTTAGGCCGGGCTTCCCGGTTGCCGGGACGGCGCATCCTGATACCCCGCGTTACACCAGGCTACGGGCTTCCCGTAGTTAGGCCGGGCTTCCCGGTTGCTGGGACGGCGCATCCTGATACCTCGCGTTATACCAGGCTACGGGCTTCCCGTAGTTAGGCCGGGCTTCCCGGTTGCTGGGACGGCGCATCCTGATACCTCGCGTTATACCAGGCTACGGGCTTCCCGTAGTTAGGCCGGGCTTCCCGGTTGCTGGGACGGCGCCTCCTGTTAGTTGATAAGTCCGTACCGCGTTATACCGTAAGACCGTTCTGTATATACCGCGACCGTTTCTACCATATGACCACTTTGGTTTCCGTGTACCGTTCCGAATAAAGACCGCGACTTGTTAGATGGTAATACCGTTGTACATATACCGTAACCCGTAAGACCGCTCCGGTCTCCGCGTCCTGATAGATTCTAGTACCGCCTTGTATATACCGCGACCTGATTGTAGCGTAAGCCCGCACTGTATATGCCGCGTATTCTAACTGTCGAGTTATTTAACCATTAGGATTTCCGCCAGTGTCGCGCCGATTCCACCTTCACACACGGCCTTCAGACTACTAAGGAGCGTCAGTCCTTTTAAGGATAGAACGCCGAGAACGCCGACGCCCCGTCCTTTTAAGGATAAGGCAGCCAGGCAGTTGGAATTACGTTGAAGGCCACGCGACACCCCGTAGCATTTAAGATCTGTCTGTTCCGCTTAGAATAACCCCAGTTGCTTGCATGCGAACCTCGCGATTGCAGAACACGACCGCTTGAGCCACGCTCGCTTTCCGAGCTCCACGCGCGAAACGCTACACGCGAAACGCTACACGCGAAAACTCTGTACGCACCGCGCTTGCATGTCGCCTTGTAAATACCATCCGCTCCTGCGAAACTCTGTATGCGAATTTCTGTGCGCACCGCTTTTGCATGTCGCATTGCGAACAACAACCGTTCACGCGAAACTCTGTACGCACCGCTCCCGCATGTTGCAACGTACTTATTATATAGCTCAGTGTTAGATATTGAGAATCACTTGAATAAACATAATTGTTTGAACCGCTTATACCGAGGTAAAGTAAGTTGGAGTTTCCCCCTTCTCCCGAATCCTGGCACCGGCGAGCCTCGATCCGCGGCGTACGGGAAAGGTGAACCGTTACAATATTAGTAATAACACATTTAAATAATGTATATTACTTCGATATTGTAATAGCACAGAGTGAGTCTCGATTGCACACATTACCGATCGGACACGACAATATTTCCCAATTGGACGCAGACCCAATCGGACACAGGCTCGATCGGACACAGTCCCGATCGGACACAGGCTCGATCGGACGCAGACCCGATTGGACACGGTTCCGATCGAACACATATTGTTGCCATCGGACACAGTCCCAATCGAACACAGGCTCGATCGAACACAGACTCAGTCAAACACAATTCTGATCGGACACATATGGTTGCAATCGGACACAGGCCCGATCGGACACAGGCTCAATCGTGAAGCTAGGTCCACCCTACAATTGTTGTGTGGATTGGAAAATGTATGCGTGGACACAGTGGGTTCCGCCCTCCCTACGGGAGGGCTCCACTATCGAAAAACTAGACATATAGGTTTGCGTTGAACCTCGCTTCGCGTGGAAAGTTGTAAACCTATATGAAACCTTACTTTGCATTAAAAAGTATATGCGTGGAGGCAGTATGTTCCGCCCCCCTTACGGGAGGGCTCCAAATCCGGAAGATGTAACATAACCCAAACCTATATATTTCTGATATACTGTGTCCGATCGGGCCTGTGTCCGATCGGGATGGTGTCCAATTGCAACCATATGTGTCCAATCGGAATTGTGTCTGATTGGGTCTGTGTCCGATCGAGCCGGTGTCTGATTGGGATTGTGTCCAATTGCAACAGTATGTGTCCGATCGGAACTGTGTCCAATTGGATCTGTGTCCGATCGAGCCTGTGTCCGATCGGGACTGTGTCCGATCGGATATGTGTTCGATCGGGTCTGTGTCCAATCGGGAAATATTGTCGTGTCCGATCAGTAATGTGCGCAATCAAGACGATCCCATAGCACATACCCAGTGACCATCATATTTCGACTGCTGCAAGATACTGCTATGCAAGATTTGTATATGATCTTGCATAGCTGAAATAGGCTCTATTGTTTCGGGATATTGAATTCTCCATATATTACGAGGGCAGAACGAAGAGTAATTTTTTAGTAACGTTTGAAATGCGTCCATATGGGTATCTTCCAACCATACATTTTGCTATATAATATTTATGTCATAATTTGATAATTTTATTATATTTCTTTTTTTTTTGCCATTTTTGTTTTTGTTATCTCTTGTCCTTTTTCAATTCAATTTGATTTATTTAATTATCTATATTATTAATTTTTTCAATTAAGTAATAATATTATGTAAATATAGCACTTACTTGATTTTATTTTTGCAGTATGAATTGTCTGCTGCCAACCTAACTTCTTTCTAAAGGAAAAATAAAAGATATTAAGTAAACATTTGTAACGAGGTCATTTTCGTGAGCTCGCGGATTTACTCGGTCGTAATCAGGGCTCGTAAAAAGTGGTGAGACACGATTTAAATACAATATAAAAGAATATTACTTTATTTGGCTACTACTACGAGGTTTCGCTCAGCCCCGTCGGGTTTCGCCGACTCCTGTCACCACTCCTCGGGCCAAGGTTTCTCTTGACCCTGTCGGGTTTCGCCGGCTCCCAACACCTATCCGGGCTGAGGTTTCGCTCAGCCCTGCCGGGTTTCGCCGGTTTCCGTTGCTAAGGCAGACCCGACGTGACACTCGGTCCTGCCCGCAATACCTCACCGCCTAGCCTGACCCTAGGATATAAGGTGCATGTACATATCGCGTTGTAAATAGTAGCCGCATGATAGAGATAAGCCTGCTAGTAATAAGACCGGGTACCATTAAGTCCGCTAGAAGTAGGGCCTGTTAGTAATAAGACCTGCCTAGGAATAAGTCCGCTAGCTATAACCGCCCGCTAGTTATAACCGCACGTCAGTACTAAGACCTGCCTAGAAATAAGTCCGCTAGTTGTAACCGCATGTTAGTACTAAGACCTGCCTAGTAATAAGTCCGCTAGTTATAATCACACGTTAGTAATAAGACCAGTTCGCTAGCAATAACGCCTGGTAGTATTAAGCCCGCTGGTCATAGCCGCATCCTAGTCTTAAGGCCTGTTAGTGATAAGTCCGCCGCATGTAAATAAAACCGGGAACCTTCGCACGCCGCACCTGTCTGGCGCTTCTCACCGCGTTGCGCCTCCCGCTTCGCGCCTGCGCGTTACGCTCCGCAAATCCTGCTACCAGCGACCGCCTTCACCGCACGCTATCGCCAGACCCTGCACGCTGTATCTATCTTTCTCTAACTGAATAAACTATCTATTTCTACCTATACTGTGTCTCGTAAGCTTGAGTCTCCCCTCCTCTCGAACCCGGACACCGACGAGCCAATCCGAGCGTCGAGCGAGGTGACCGCGTTACAACGGATTGATGTATTGCGAATTAGCGCGCTCTATAATTCCGTCTCTCTCTAATGTTTGCAGATACTCTCTCACTTCGGCTCGATGTATTTCCGCTACCGGATATGCCTTTGCTTTAAACGGTCTTTCCGAATTAACCGTTATTTTATGCGTGTAATGCGTCACGCATCCTATTTCATTATTGAAAAGTTTGCCATACTTCGTAAGAATTTTATCCAATTGTCTATCCGCATCCTGGATAGAAATCGCGTTGAACACTAATTTCGTACCCGAACTACATTCTGGGAAGCTGATCATAAACTTCCTCCCGCAATTTAGAATAGCCGATCTTTCCGACAGAAAATCCATGCCTAGTATCATTTCGTACGATAATGTTTTTACAATATAAAACTTGTGCGAAAATTCCCTCCCATTTATTAGGAAACTTGTTTGAATTCGGTTCGCGACCGTTTGCGCGCAGTCCGAAAAAGCTCCCACGAGTGAGAATTTTTTAATCGGAATTATTCGCATCGGAGACCTTTCGTTCGTTAATTTGTCGTAAACATCCTTCGTTATTAACGAAATTTGCGATCCCGTATCTATTAACGCACTAATCCTTACTTTATTTATTGAAGCAACAACGTACGGAGAAGCCTTCTTATCTAATTCCTTCTGGTCTTCTTCCGTAACTTCGTCGACATCAATATTTTTTTCGTTCTAATTATCGCGATTTTATTTTCACCCTCCGTTACCGGTTCCTCTTTATCTTCCTCATTTTTAATCGACGCTATGTTTCTTGTAGGTACACAATTATCCGTTTTATACACCGCCCTATCAAACTCCCGTTTTTGCATATTGATTTTGTACGAATTTATTACCTTCTTGTCTAAATGTGCGTCGTTGTTCGGCAACTGTTTTGATATCGCGGTATTTCTATTCCTATCCGCGTTAAAATTCGCTTTATTATCCCGGTACTGCTTCGCCGGTTCACACCCGTTAGATCTTGCGTCATCTCGTGCGTCGTACGACTTCGACGCTCGCGCTATCGCGATTGTAATCTGATCCATCAACATCGCGTGTCCTTGTCTGGTATCTCGAGCTCGAACTCGCGCCACCGCGATTGTAATCTGATCCGGATCGGTATCTCGATTGCGTATTCGATGTTCTTCCAACGGTTTTTGCTGGGTATTATCTCTGACGCAGAAATTTGGCCTCTTCGCGCTATTGTTATACACGTATGTTTCTCTCTCGCGTTTTCGCTCGTCTTCGATTCCATCGAGCAACGCAATCAACTCTTGCAACGTTTTCACAGTCGTTGGTCTAATTTCGCGCGCAACGTCCGTACCAAATTGCGTTTTTACGCACTGTATAATTTCATGATCGGTCAACGGTGGTTCCAAGAACTTGGCTTGTTTAATCAAATTCAACGCGTGGTCGGACATGGATATGTTACTACCATAACTATACACTCCCTGATATATTTCTCGGCGGAAACGCGACTGCCGTTTCTTGCCCCAGAAATAATCTTTGAACGCGCAAATCGCTTTGTTAAAATCATCAAATTCTCTCATCTCGTACCAAGTTCCCGCCTCGCCTTTTAAGCATTTACCGAAAAAATATAGCAGGTCGTTGTACGGGACCTGTTCGTATTCGACAATTTTCTCGAATTTCTTCATAAACCTGACAGGATTCTGCGGGTCATCCTTTCCCTTATATTTTAATTCTTCGAAAGGGTTTCTTGACCACCCCCATCTTGGCAATCTCGCGTTCGCAAATGTGGTTGCTTCAAACTTATCTTCGGGTCGCGCGGAATCTTCCCTAGCTTCGGACATTTTTTCACGAATCGGTTCACGCCCGTCGCGTCCATCTTTGCACGGAGATTCTTTTTTGCAAGCCTCTAAATTTTTCATTTTTTGGCATAATTCATCATACGATTTCTCTTTTTCTTCGCGATCTTTCTCAACTTCTTCCAAACGCCTTCTAATCTTTTCGTACTGCTCTCTCATCATTTCGTATTCCACGTTGCGTCTAGCGATATCTTCCTCCGTGTTCATTTTTGCCGTTGAACGTGTATTAATTTTATTTCGGGATTATACCGGAGATCTTATCATTTTCGGTTTCTTAATGTCGGGTCCGCTCTCGTCTCCCGTAACCGAATCGTTCTCGCGTTTGTCTGTCATTCCAATATTTGTTCCTATCGTGTAAGTCTATCCGTCGGCACTACCGATCGTCTTCGTCGCCGCGTTACTACGTCGCTCGAAACGTTGTTTTCGAATACACACGCGCTCTAACACGTAAGTATCCGCGTTTAACTATACTACGACTCGCAATACTTGAAATAGCAACGTCCTGTCACGGTCGCCAAATTTGAGTGATTTGACTTGTTGACAAATCGTTGAATTACCGGAAACGCCTTGAAACGGATAAGCTATCTCGATCGGACTTGGTGTTTCCTTTGCAAATTCGTTAAGACGCCGGTTATTTTCCGTATTACGCGATAATATTACTGTGACCGGACAAACTACTCAAGATGGAGAATTCTACATAGAATACAGGTTTTCCTACTTTATTTTACGGTCGCCAGTTTGTTTGACCATCCAACAACCAAGGAAAATTCCCGATCGGTGCCTTCTTTGGTCTGCCGTCGGATGAAATGCTCAGCGTCTGGATCGCGCTGTTATTAACGCCACTGCTTGTCTGCTTGGCTGCTTGGGAATTTTTCCAAATCCCTTTCTTCTTTTCTCTTTCAGGTCGCTGCTGGATTCACCGGATCAACGCCCAAGAATGTCTGGACTACCCGCTGGATGAAACTTGTTTCGACGCCTCAAGAATACGTCGGAACGACGTTATTTATACAACGCTAGACGTTTGGACAAATTTCCTCTTTCGCTGCTGATTCCTCTCTAATTCTGTTGCAGGTCGCCGCTGGATGCCTCGGATCAACGCCCATGGATTAACGAACCACCCTCAGGATGAAGCTGGATCGACACACGGACACAGGACAAGGATCTCGCGATTTCGAGGTAAGAAAATCACTCTCACTTTACTTTTACTATATAAAAGTATTAAATATATTTAATATAATATTATAAACATATAAAACGTGACTTTCTGTTCGCGGAAGTTTTCTCACGACTCTCCACAACTCAGAGATATAATCGCGCTTCCGTTAAGTTAATAATAATGCTACTTTAAGCTAAAACCCGTCGCGAATCTCTAATGTCTCGAGATAGTTAATTTCGCAACTATTTCTTTTTCAGTTTACCCGTATAACGTTTCTTTCGCACGTTTGGTTCTCCGGGGAAAAGGCCTAGAACGACGCTCTGCGCTCGCCTTTATAGCCTCCCCACTCTAGGTTTCTCCCACCGGGAGTTCTCTCTTCTACGGTCCGTCCGCTTTCCGGGAGGTTTCGCGCACGCCCATGCTGCGTGGTACAATCTATGCTACACATCGGGTGTAGATGTCAAGAACTTGTTCGGATCACATTGTCCTTAAAATTAGTATACCTAATGACTATACCGGGCGTCTAAAACTAAATATTTACGCTGTCCTAAATCTATAGTCTTTGTTCTAAAAGTGTAACCGAACTGCACTTTTAGTACATTAACCCGAATATCACATTTTTGCACGAAAATCACAGAAAATAAAATATAACTTGCAAAATAAACATAAAATAGTAGGTAAGATAGGCCGCCGCTAACTCACTTTTACAATGAGAGCGAGAGAAATGGATAGAGAGATAGAAAAGGATGGAGATATGAGTTAGAACAGTTTGTAGACGACCGAGGGGGAAAGCGCGGACAGGGGGGAGAAGAGGAGGGTACGTAGGGCGAGACGGGAAGCGCGGCGAGGGGGGTCGGGGGACCGCGTGACGTCACGGGAGGCAGCGGATACGAATCGCTAAGATTGCCCGTGAGATGGCGCTCGGCTCGATCGGGGGTCGCGCTTACCGACTCGCCCTACGTACCTCCCCTCCTGTCCCCCTGTCAGCACGTCCCCCCTCGGTCGTCTACAAACTGTTCTAACTCATATCTCCATCCTTTTCTATCTCTCTATCCATCTCTCTCGCTCTCATGAAAGTGAGTTAGCGCCGGCCTAACTAGACGCCCAACAAAATCGACGAGATCGCTCGGGAGATGACGCTCGACTCGATCGAGGTCGCGATTTCTCACGGCGCGATTTGACCTTGGCGCGACTCGTTCCTTAAGGAGGCGACGGCGATCTCTTGCACCGTTTCTAGCGCGCGATCCGCGAGCGGACACGGGTATCCGGCGTCGAGGGAGACGGAGAGAGGAACGGTTAGCGGCGATACGAGTGCGCTTATCGCTCGAGCGAGATAGCGAATCGTCGAAACGTCGTGGAATAAAGAGAGATTGTTTTTTCGCGCGAGAGGAGGAGCGTTTTTATTGTTTCCTTTTACAATATTTTAAATATATTAATAATGTGATAATACGAGTACGCGAATAAGCGTATCACAATTCTCCGAAGAGCAGAGCCTGCAGCTCGCAATCGACAATATCGTTGCGGTCGAAGTTCTCGTTATCGCGTATCATTGCGGGAATAAGCGCCGAATCGTGAGCGCTTGCCGCGATATCGAGAAAACGAGTCAGCTTGTTATCCATATGCGCGGTTAAACCGCTTAAAAATGTAACGATGCGGTTAACGCAAAATTCCAGATTTAATATAGTTAGAACGGTGCTCGTCGATACGGCCAGACAAACTTTGGGTGTTTCGAGACAGAGTATTCGGAGATTATTGAGTTTACCGAATCGCAGCGTTAACTGTTCGATATATATCGGCGCTGGAGGACACGCCTCATCGCGCTCGTCGGAGCGAAAATATGATAGAAGCGTAGATCGTAGATCGAGAAGTTCTTTCCACATATCCGGCGTTAGCGAGATCTCTTTGCCGTGGCAATCTCCAAGGACGATTTCCACAAAAGAGGGTCGACTAACATTAACGCTGACTTCGAGAAGTTTGTACGCAGTTTTGGTCAATGGGTAGCGTCTTCCTAAGATTCTGAGCAGTCGCACAATCGAAACATCCGCATCGCATCTAGGCGTCCGGTCGCGATCTCGTCTGAAAATGGATGCGGGTGATAAGAGAAACGACGCTAGCTGATTATTAGTTCGAATAAACATTTAATAGTCTTACCCATTGTACTGTTTAGCTTTTTTAGCGTATCCCGCGCTATCCTCGCGGTCTCGCTCGATTAGCCTCGATCGATTGTCAAATAAGTGCTGCTGTTGCAGTGGCCCACCCATTGTCGCGTACATTATCGCTCGTTTTTTTCGTTCGTAGGCTTCGGCGTTCTCCGTCGACAATGAAGCGCTTACTAATGGATGGTCTTTATATACTCGCGTAGAGATTGCTTCTTCCTCTTTCGCGCGCGTCCTCTCTTATATTCTATTTTTTAAAAATGACGACAGAGTCGCTCTAGTCGTCTTCCTCGTCGATTCTCTCTCTTCTCGTCTCGCGTCGCTGAGACGATAAACGCGACTGAGGAGATCGCGCAATTGTCTTAGCAGCCCATCCGTAGGACACTCGATACCGAGCGCGTGTAGATCGAAAGGACCCGCCGAAGTTACGATACTCGTAAATTCGTTAGGGCGTAAAACTGACGTTTGGCGAAGAAATATAGATTGCCGTCGATATATCGAAAGGCTGACGTTATCGCGGGCGGTGTTCCTGGAAATATATCTTTTAATGGAGCGTGTCTAATGACTATCATGCGGCACTCGTCGATCTCCGCTACTTTGTCGTCGTTGTAGATCGCGTAGGTTCGTCCCGTGTGCGTGTTTATCGCAGCGTTAATCTTAACATTTCGAGGAAGTCCGATATCGTGAAGATATTTCGGCCAACCCGATTTTAGCTTAAGGCTAGGATATTCCGCGAGGTAGATCGAATCGTCCGCGAATAGCGCAAGATCGTCCGAGGGTCTTCGATACGCGGCGGATAGGCGCGTGAAATTCGCTGGGAGAAACGCCGCGTAATCCGTGAGCGTCATGGGCCTACCGTAGCGTTTCTCGATCACGTCGATTGACCACACATAACGGCGATTAGCTATATATAATCGGTGATTCATTTCCGCGCGCGCGGGGTCAATTGGCGCGACGTTCGTCGTAGCGGGCGCCGCGGTAGTCGCAGGAGTCGCCGTTGGATAGTTTCCGTCGTCGTGAGACCCGTAGATTCTGTATAGCCAGAATATCCTCTATGCTCAGCTTAACCGGAAATTGATTCTCGATATCGGGTATATACGGAAACATTATCGAGTCGTTGCGCATGCTGTGTTGTAGAACCAAAGCGTGGCCAATCTCGTGCGTCAGCGTTTGCAACAAATGATGCGTGTTGGGAGGATTTTTATTTAGAGACACGTGCCACGGTTCTTAATCGTCAACGTGTACCTCTGACGCGAAATCGGTCATTCCAGAGGGAAAGAACGCGTGAGCTAGGGCTCCCCCGGGACCGTCGAAGATCGCCGGGCAAATGCCTATATTCCTGCGATTCGCGTAAGTGTGCGCGCCCGTTAGATACAATATCAATATATCGGGTCGCGCGCGAAAGTTAGCGACGAATTCACCGTCCATAACGCGAACGCCGCGTCGGCCGTTCGCGAGAGTTCCTCGCTAGCTACCTGAAAATTTCAAGTGAGGCGCGTTTTTGGCCATTTTCGCGCGATCGGGCTATACGCGCGATCGGGAATATCCGCGAGATCGCATCGCGATTTGCGCATAAAGCTAAGCGTAACTGCGTCAAACTCGCCGTTTCCTGATAATTGATAGTATTCCTGAAACAACGACAAAACGCGACGCAGAAATGTCGCGTTATCGGATGATAGCGATTCTCCGTCGTCCTTTAGAAAACCGTACGCGCGCAGGAAGCGAAGCGCCTCGGCCTTCTCCGAGTCAACGGGCGCGGCGGCCGTCGCGGCGACAAGCGTCGTTGCTAAAACGAGAAGAACCGTCTTCGCGTTAGTCATCGCGCGGAGCGGGGAAAGACGCGGGAAACTATCGAGAGACGCCGGGCGCGATTGATTCGCGCGTTCGGTGAGATGCCTATTTTTATCGTCTACGAATTCGGCGCGGGTGGGGGAGGGGGAAATGCGTCGACGATTCGTTCGAAAAAGAGTCGCGGTCCGCCTCGATTAGAGGGTCGCGCCCTTTCGACGACGAGCGAATATCGGCCGGGCGTCCGGGATGCGCGTTATCTAATGGACGCTCGAGATCCTCTCGCGGTTTTACTTTTTTTATTATTTCTATTTTTATTATCTGTTTATCCTCTAAGAAGGACACTTGACGAGCGATTAGAGAAATGTACCCTTTTCGGCGACGATAAACATTCATCGCGTATCTGGGATGCGCGTTATTTAGCGGGCGCTCGAGTCCCTCTTATCGCATTATTTTTTGTTATATATTTTCCTCTGTTTAAGATTGCATTAAATTAATTTTTTCTTTGTCACATGGGCTTCGCATTATTATTCCATCGCGATCAAAGTCGAAAAACAATATTTTTATCGCTATTATTATTTAAGGTTTTTTGGTGTTTTTTGACTTTTGAAGCCGATGTGACAAACAAGTTCAACACGAAAACACGCAAACAACTTTGTCGGTTAGCCGCGCGATATACGGCTGCCGGCACGCGCGAGGCCGTGACGTAGCCTGTGACGTACGGGCCACCGGCCTATCACTCGCTCCGAATCTCATCTTGCGCCGATATTTCAAGGGGCGGCCAATAAAGTTTGGCGCCGCGTTGAATCTTCGAACCGAACTCGGAGGTTCAAACTTATTGGCAGCGAGAGATTAAAGAACCGCTATAAAAGGGCCCGCTCGTGAGGAGCGCCTGACACTCGCTTACGCGTTTAATTACCGCATATTTAGTTACACCGCATTTCGACACTCGCTTACGCGTTTACTTACCGCATATTTAGTTACACCGCATTTCGATACGCTTTGTTAACCGCTTACGACAACCGCTATTCTCTTTGTGAAACCGCTTACGACAACCGCTATTCTTTTTGTGAACCGCCTATAACCGACCGAGCTTTTATTTGGAACTTTTGTATAATTTGTGATTGTGTTATTTTGTTATAATTGAAAAACGTGAATTGTACTCGCGAGATTTATTTTCCGCAAACCAAAAGATCCTCGCACACATTTCCAATTTCGTCTCGCTCTCGAACATCCTCTATAATCTATTTTTATTACTCGTTTATCTCCTCTCGTACCGCGGCATCCGCGCGTCGATCCTTATAAACGTGAGATCGTTTCGAGAAGCGCTAAAGTATTCTCGCTCGCGAAATAGTGAAGTGACGAGTCGACGAAGCGCGAAACGGTATAAGAGCAAAGTGGCGAGGTGCGAAATAACGAGAATTAAAATCGGTCGCAAACTGCTCGATATGGAACGAATCGAGCAGATAATTAACGCGGCCGATTATATTAATGTGAACGGCGATTTAATTGCAATAAAGGCTTACGTTTTGGGAGATCTCGCCTCGGATTTGCGCGAGGAGGCGCGAGGCGTTATCGAGAACAGTCCGGATTTGTTCAGACTGAACTTTCAGCTGGATGGAGACATCGATATCGCGCGTTCAATGTAAGTATTCGATCAAAATTTTTATAATACTTTTTATAATAAATTATAATTTTTAATAATCCTTTTACTTTTTTCCTTTAGATAACAGATAGAAGATTGTATAAGAACGGCGCGAGAATCGCTCTATGATTTATTGACGAAGACGAGGACTATGCTCGCGCAGGCGCAAAACGTTCAGAGCGTGTTGCGCGACGCTCGCCAACGCGACGTCGCGCTAACCCCCGAGCAATTTGAGTTTCGCGATCGCGACTTCGCCATTCCTGAATTAATCGACAGGCTTCACGAACACGAGAATAGGCGAGTTATCGCGTCACCGATCGACGAGGGGCCCGAATCGCAGCCAATCAGCGAGGAGCCCGAATCGCGGCCAATCAGCGAGGAGCCCGAATCGCGGCCAATCGATGAGGAGCCTGAATCGCGACCAATCGACGAGAAGCCCGAATCGCAATTAATCGGCGAGGAGCCCGAATCGCAGCCGATGGAGGACGAGGCCGAACCGTCGACGGGTGACGAGGATGAACCGCCGGCGAGTGTACAATTGGAGCGTTACGAGCCCGAATCGCAGCCGTTCTTCGAGCTGTAACTTTACGCATTAGTAAAATTTGATTTTTGTTTATACTTATATATTTCATGTATTGCGCATTTGTAAAATGTGATTCTTTATGAATAAATGTGTCTCTTTATGAATAAATGCTATATATATTAAACGAAGCGTCGATTCTTTTCGCTTCTCTTTCCTTCTTCGATATCCTCTTACTCTCGCGCTATCCTTCTTTCGCGCCTTTCGTAGTAAGCGTTGGCGCTCTCTTATCGCGGAAGAATATGCGCTCGCGATAAAAAGAGTATTCGTTTAATATGTAAAGATAGATTTATTTTATAATATAAAATACTAAAATAAAATAGATTTATTTTAATTTTATTATAATAACACTAGTCAGTTAGATAATCGAATACTTTTCTGACGGACATCTGTATAAAATAGGAGATGCGTGAGCTATTATCGTGGGAAAGGATACGCGACCGCGATAAAAGAAAAACGCGGTTCGTTAGTATAACGTGTATTTTGCGACAGTATGACGAATACATTTATTAAAGCCTAAAATAAATGATTAAAATAAATGATTAAATTCATAGATTAAATTTATAGATTATATAATTGACTCGATACATTATATATAAAATTTAAAATACATAATTAAATTTATAGGTTATATAATTGATAATAGATTCGATACATTATATAAAGCTTAAAATATAATTAAATTTATAAATTAAATAATTGACTCGATATGCTATATAATATATGATGATGCATAATATACAATAATTCAATATAATTTATAATACAAACGAGTAGATATAAAGTAATATAATATAGAATCAATCGCACATATTACGCAAATGATCGCGTCGTTCGAACCACCAATCGTGCAATTTACAAGCGTTCTCCAACGCGCAATTCTTCGCGTGATATCCGCAGCGAAAGGCCCGCGAAGCGTTTAGAGTTTCCAAACGTTCGATATCCTCGTAATCAGCGTTGATAGTCTCGACGGAGACGGCTACGTCGCGATCGTCGGCAACGTTTCCTAAGATTTCGATCAGCCATTTTTTCTTCTCGTGACCTTTGACGTAGATTCTTATCGTTGAATCGGGGCTAGATTTTCGGCATACGGCGTCCCGAACGAGTCTTTTCATCGACCCGTAATTCACGTGTCCGTCATTCCACTTTAATTGATGATGATTAGATGTCAACCAACACGCTCGCGATTTTTCCGCTCTCGTTAGCAGATCCCAAGACATCAGTGGGCGAAAGATGTGATGCGTCAATTCCGCGCCATTTCTTAACACGGCTACTTCTTTTGCGACGAATCTCTCGTTAACTACGAAACCTTAAAGATCGACGAAGATCGGTGCGTCCATCGTCGTTATTAGCGGTACTCGAAGTGTGCGCCTCTATTATTCTCTCTTCATATTTTGAATATCATCGCGCTTATACGATTCTGCGCACAACGTTGGTGAGCGGATTGTACTCCACCACCCGATCGTGAATGATAAGACAGTAAGCTGTGGTATTAGAGAGAATGTTCTCCTTGCAATCAAACTCTATGCGAACGTCCACGGTGGCGCTTTTAATCGATTCGTTTTGTCGAGAACAGTCGATGACTACGAGCGGGCCGTAGAATCAAAAATTTATTCAGATTTAAGAGCGCTTCGTTATTGTCGCATCCGTAATACGTTCTTCAAAATTTCGAGTACGTATCGTATAGCACTGCACATTAAGATACAGTTTGACATTAGTTTGTAATAAACCGCTTTTGCGAGGCGGTGACGGATAACTCGGTCGGGATCCGGGGCTCGTGAAAGGGTATCGAGAGACGAACGAAAGTGATGTTAGGTAAAATATAATTTAT
This sequence comes from Formica aquilonia x Formica polyctena, assembly GCA_907163055.1. NCBI lineage: Eukaryota > Metazoa > Arthropoda > Insecta > Hymenoptera > Formicidae > Formica > Formica aquilonia x Formica polyctena. The sequence continues at coordinate 2,491 of CAJQTV010000962.1, read as the reverse complement.
TGCGTGTGTGGTGTATATGTACAGCGTGTGTGTTTATGTGTGTGAGTGTGTATAGGTGTGCGAATGTATTATTGTGCGTGCGAGACAAGTGACGAGTGAGTGAGTGCGCAAATGTATAACAATGATTAGTTGAGCGCAGAGTATCGAATGTAAGATCGTTATGTATGAGCGAATGATACAAGCGTGTGAGTGCGTGTCGGTGTAATTCGCTGTGTGCGTGAAGCGGTCGCCTGTACGGCGATACGGCGGTGTGCGATGTATAAATGATTACAATCGATATAGATATAATGTAAATGCGGGTACGATGCAGGAAGTGCAGCGGTACGGTCGTATTGGGGCGTGGTGCATCCAATGCAACTCACGGATGCGTGGCGCGGTTCGAGTTTCCGGCGGCTCGATCGAATATCGATTATATCTCGCGGGCCGTGATTTCGGCAGATGACGTTAGCTGTCGGGCGGTAATTGCGGTCGGCCCGGTGGGCGGTCCTTCGACGCGTAGGTATTGATCGCGTATGTCGATCGGTGGCGCGGTAGGGATGTGGATCATCCCCTGGCGCGGGACTTAGCGCGCCGTATCAATGGCGAGTCCCGATGTCGTAATGGCAGTCGGGCCGTATTAGATAAGCGTGTCTAGTGCGTTCGGTAGTAAGTCGGGATGATCTGTCCCCGTGTAATTCGGGAGTGCAACGGCCGACGAGAACACCCGTTGATGGCAGGGAACTCCCCACCACTAGAAGGTCGCCGTTGCACGCAGGTGGTCGGATTTATGCGAGGTGTCGAGTACTCTCGACGGGGACGAGTACGCCCGTTCCCGTTTGCCTCGTTTTAATCGGTTTCGGAAGGATCGCTCTCGGAGATGCCGCAAACTCTCGGCGGAGGCTGAGTACACCCAACCCCGTTTTCTCTCTCTCTCTGAGCGGTTAAGGATCTAGGCGGTTTTCAGGCGTCTTACAGACTCTGGCGGAGCGGAAGATCTGGTCCCGATAATTAGAAACGCGCTCTATTTATACTAATTCTCCGGCGCGCGCGTCTGCGTAATTCGCGTATTGTTCTAACGGTAATATCTCGTTGCGGCGTGCGCGGCTCGGGTATTTTCGGTAACGGTCGGGTCGGTTACCCGAGCGCGTCGTCGATTCGAGATGTTTAAGCGCGCCTAACGGCGGTTTAATAAACGCGTGTTTCTGTTATCGTTTAAAAATGGGCGCTCGGCGCCTCCGCATTTGCCCGACCGGTGTTCGTCGGGCGGCGAACTTCCGGCGGATCGACTTATCGCCGATAAGTCCCATCCGGCGTTCTTTAATATCTTGCTTTTTCCGACTGACAGCGACGCGTAATTCTTAATCGTGTTCGTTATCCCAACATTTCTGCTTCGATCGATTTCCACACCATCGAGTTCGTAGCGAATCTCCTCGAACATAAACGCCGCGCAATTGTTCACTAGTCTCGTCACCGACGCGATTTCCTCTTGCGCACTCGGCGACTCTTTAGACTCGAGTCTACCTTCTATGTAGAGAAAACTATCGCACGGTAATGTGTACAGATCTTGCTGTTGTATAGGAATTCGTATCTCGTCGCTATTCCCAAACGTAGTATTGGCGTAAGGATTGTATGTGTGAGTTTCGATCTTGACGATACGATCGTCGAAGATCGGCTCCCCGCCAATGCTTAGAATGTCACACATTCCGTTTTTACGGAGAAACGGTTCTTGGTACGACGAAGCCCAAAGAGCGCAGGAAAGCCGCGTTAGCGGCGGTTAACCTTCCTCCCTTTTTCTTTCTCCTTTTCGCGCCTAGGGCCGACGAGATAGCAACGATGGGCGCGTTTTTCGCATTCGATCCGTTCACTACGAGCATCGCGCGCCTTTCTATCGTCTTCGCCGCACGTGCAGACGAACCGTGATCTCTTCGCCGCGAAAATCGATTAGTCTTCCGTTCTGATCCACGACACGCACATTTATATCAGTAATGGTCCGCGCGATGATCGGGAGGTAAATGATCTGCGCTGGGATCTCCGACACTTTATATCCGGGTGGAACATTAGGCGCGAACTCGTGTATAGTATGCGCGGATTTGTCATTGTGATACGCTCCTGTCGTGACGTTGCACTCTACTCTAATGAGATTAATAGCCATAATATTTATTGGCTTATCGGACGCGTACCATTTATTCGATTGTAACACGCGAGACGAGAAACCCAGTAGCGAACCGATGTTATTAGGTTTTGTGAAATTTACTCGATACGCGCACTTAATCTCGCTTCTCATAGTGTTATCATTACCGCGAAGCGTTATAGAATTTTCACTCTTATCACCGTTGTCATCGTCTTCGAAATAGTCGTCGCGGTCGTCGCCGACGCTGTATATATAATCGTCATCGCTCGTTTCCAGTTCCTCGTTTCCGCGCTCTCGTCTCTCCTCTCTCACTCGTCGTTTGCGATGAATCGCGGCTCTTAGATACGCGCTTATAGCGCTTAACTCGTAAGATCCCACTGG
>CAJQTV010000959.1:0-84457 GCA_907163055.1 Formica aquilonia x Formica polyctena | reverse complement strand
TGAAAATTTTCGGCAAATCTCGCTTACTGGCACGTAACTAAGTCGTTCCGAACGAAGGAAACTTGCGTACATAGCGATCTTAGCTCTGTGTGCCGAGAAGCGTTGTTCCTCAATTTCCTTGATGTGTTATGAAAATTTTCGGCAAATCTCACTTACAGGCACGTAACTAAGTCGTTCCGAACGAAGGAAACTTGCGTACATAGCGATCTTAGCTCTGTGTGCCGAGAAACGTTGTTCCTCAATTTCCTTGATGTGTTATGAAAATTTCGGCAAATCTCGCTTACAGGCACGTAACTAAGTCGTTCCGAACGAAGGAAACTTGCGTACATAGCGATCTTAGCTCTGTGTGCCGAGAAGCGTTGTTCCTTAATTTCCTTGATGTGTTATGAAAACTTTCGGTATATCTCACTTACAGGTACGTAACTAAGTCGTTCCGAACGAAGGAAACTTGCGTACATAGCGATCTTAGCTCTGTGTGCCGAGAAGCGTTGTTCCTCAATTTCCTTGATGTGTTATGAAAACTTTCGGCAAATCTCGCTTACAGGCACGTAACTAAGTCGTTCCGAACGAAGGAAACTTGCGTACATATCGGTCTTAGCTCTGTGTGCCGAGAAGCGTTGTTCCTCAATTTCCTTGATGTGTTATGAAAATTTTCGGCAAATCTCGCTTACAGGCACGTAACTAAGTCGTTCCGAACGAAGGAAACTTGCGTACATAGCGATCTTATCTCTATGAGCCTAGAAGCGTTGTTCCTCAATTTCCTTGATGTGTTATGAAAATTTTCGGCATATCTCACTTACAGGCACGTAACTAAGTCGTTCCGAACGAAGGACACTTTCGTACATAGCGATCTTAGCTCTGTGTGCCGAGAAGCGTTGTTCCTCAATTTCCTTGATGTGTTATGAAAATTTTCGGCAAATCTCGCTTACAGGCACGTAACTAAGTCGTTCCGAACGAAGGAAACTTGCGTACATAGCGATCTTAGCTCTGTGTGCCGAGAAGCGTTGTTCCTCAATTTCCTTGATGTGTTATGAAAACTTTCGGTATATCTCACTTACAGGCACGTAACTAAGTCGTTCCGAACGAAGGAAACTTGCGTACATAGCGATCTTAGCTCTGTGTGCCGAGAAGCGTTGTTCCTCAATTTCCTTGATGTGTTATGAAAATTTTCGGCAAATCTCACTTACAGGCACGTAACTAAGTCGTTCCGAACGAAGGAAACTTGCGTACATAGCGATCTTAGCTCTGTGTGCCGAGAAGCGTTGTTCCTCAATTTCCTTGATGTGTTATGAAAATTTTCGGCAAATCTCGCTTACAGGCACGTAACTAAGTCGTTCCGAACGAAGGAAACTTGCGTACATAGCGATCTTAGCTCTGTGTGCCGAGAAGCGTTGTTCCTCAATTTCCTTGATGTGTTATGAAAATTTTCGGCAAATCTCACTTACAGGCACGTAACTAAGTCGTTCCGAACGAAGGAAACTTGCGTACATAGCGATCTTAGCTCTGTGTGCCGAGAAGCGTTGTTCCTCAATTTCCTTGATGTGTTATGAAAAATTTTCGGCAAATCTCACTTACAGGCACGTAACTAAGTCGTTCCGAACGAAGGAAACTTGCGTACATAGCGATCTTAGCTCTGTGTGCCGAGAAGCGTTGTTCCTCAATTTCCTTGATGTGTTATGAAAACTTTTCGGCAAATCTCGCTTACAGGCACGTAACTAAGTCGTTCCGAACGAAGGAAACTTGCGTACATAGCGATCTTAGCTCTGTGTGCCGAGAAGCGTTGTTCCTCAATTTCCTTGATGTGTTATGAAAAACTTTCGGTATATCTCACTTACAGGTACGTAACTAAGTCGTTCCGAACGAAGGAAACTTGCGTACATAGCGATCTTAGCTCTGTGTGCCGAGAAGCGTTGTTCCTCAATTTCCTTGATGTGTTATGAAAATTTCGGCAATCTCACTTACAGGCACGTAACTAAGTCGTTCCGAACGAAGGAAACTTGCGTACATAGCGATCTTAGCTCTGTGTGCCGAGAAGCGTTGTTCCTCAATTTCCTTGATGTGTTATGAAAATTTCGGCAAATCTCGCTTACAGGCACGTAACTAAGTCGTTCCGAACGAAGGAAACTTGCGTACATAGCGATCTTAGCTCTGTGTGCCGAGAAGCGTTGTTCCTCAATTTCCTTGATGTGTTATGAAAATTTTCGGCAAATCTCACTTACAGGCACGTAACTAAGTCGTTCCGAACGAAGGAAACTTGCGTACATAGCGATCTTAGCTCTGTGTGCCGAGAAGCGTTGTTCCTCAATTTCCTTGATGTGTTATGAAAATTTTCGGCAAATCTCACTTACAGGCACGTAACTAAGTCGTTCCGAACGAAGGAAACTTGCGTACATAGCGATCTTAGCTCTGTGTGCCGAGAAGCGTTGTTCCTCAATTTCCTTGATGTGTTATGAAAACTTTTCGGCAAATCTCGCTTACAGGCACGTAACTAAGTCGTTCCGAACGAAGGAAACTTGCGTACATAGCGATCTTAGCTCTGTGTGCCGAGAAGCGTTGTTCCTCAATTTCCTTGATGTGTTATGAAAATTTTCGGCAAATCTCGCTTACAGGCACGTAACTAAGTCGTTCCGAACGAAGGAAACTTGCGTACATAGCGATCTTAGCTCTGTGTGCCGAGAAGCGTTGTTCCTCAATTTCCTTGATGTGTTATGAAAATTTTCGGTATATCTCACTTACAGGCACGTAACTAAGTCGTTCCGAACGAAGGAAACTTGCGTACATAGCGATCTTAGCTCTGTGTGCCGAGAAGCGTTGTTCCTCAATTTCCTTGATGTGTTATGAAAATTTTCGGCAAATCTCACTTACAGGCACGTAACTAAGTCGTTCCGAACGAAGGAAACTTGCGTACATAGCGATCTTAGCTCTGTGTGCCGAGAAGCGTTGTTCCTCAATTTCCTTGATGTGTTATGAAAATTTTCGGCAAATCTCGCTTACAGGCACGTAACTAAGTCGTTCCGAACGAAGGAAACTTGCGTACATAGCGATCTTAGCTCTGTGTGCCGAGAAGCGTTGTTCCTCAATTTCCTTGATGTGTTATGAAAATTTTCGGTATATCTCACTTACAGGTACGTAACTAAGTCGTTCCGAACGAAGGAAACTTGCGTACATAGCGATCTTAGCTCTGTGTGCCGAGAAGCGTTGTTCCTCAATTTCCTTGATGTGTTATGAAAATTTTCGGCAAATCTCGCTTACAGGCACGTAACTAAGTCTTTCCGAACGACGGAAACTTGCGTACATAGCGATCTTAGCTCTGTGTATGTGTTATGAAAATTTTCGGCAAATCTCTTTACAGGCACGTAACTAAGTCGTTCCGAACGAAGGAAACTTGCGTACATAGCGATCTTAGCTCTGTGTGCCGAGAAGCGTTGTTTCTCAATTTCCTTAATGTGTTATGAAAATTTTCGGCAAATCTCGTTCGTTCACTTCCTTGAAGTCGTTCTCGCTTACAGGCACGTAACTAAGTCGTTCCGAACGAAGGAAACTTGCGTACATAGCGATCTTAGCTCTGTGTGCCGAGAAGCGTTGTTCCTCAATTTCCTTGATGTGTTATGAAAATTTTCGGCAAATCTCGCTTACAGGCACGTAACTAAGTCGTTCCGAACGAAGGAAACTTGCATACATAGCGATCTTAGCTCTGTGTGCCGAGAAGCGTTGTTCCTCAATTTTCCTTGATGTGTTATGAAAATTTTCGGCAAATCTCGCTTACAGGTACGTAACTAAGTCGTTCCGAACGAAGGAAGCTTGCGTACATAGCGATCTTAGCTCTGTGTGCCGAGAAGCGTTGTACCTCTATTTCCTTGAGGTTTTATGAAAATTTTCGGCAAATCTCGCTTACAGGCACGTAACTAAGTCGTTCCGAACGAAAGAAACTTGCGTACACATCCATCTTAGCTTTGTGTGTGAGAAGAAGCGTTGTTCCTCCTCAATGTTCTTCCTTGATGTGTTATTCCTTGATGTGTTATGAAAATTTCGGCAAATCGGTCACTTACAGGCACGTAACTAAGTCGTTCCGAACGAAGGAAACTTGCGTACATAGCGATCTTAGCTCTGTGTGCCGAGAAGCGTTGTTCCTCAATTTCCTTGATGTGTTATGAAAACTTTCGGCAAATCTCGCTACAGGCACGTAACTAAGTCGTTCCGAACGAAGGAAACTTGCGTACATAGCGATCTTAGCTCTGTGTGCCGAGAAGCGTTGTTCCTCTATTTCCTTGATGTGTTATGAAAATTTTCGGCAAATCTCGCTTACAGGCACGTAACTAAGTCGTTCCGGAAGAAGGAAATTTGTGTACAAAGCGATCTTATCTCTGTGAGCCGAGAAGCGTTGTTCCTCAATTTCCTTGATGTGTTATGAAAATTTTCGGCATATCTCACTTACAGGCACGTAACTAAGTCGTTCCGAACGAAGGAAACTTGCGTACATAGCGATCTTAGCTCTGTGTGCCGAGAAGCGTTGTTTCCCAATTTCCTTGATGTGTTATGAAAATTTTCGGCAAATCTCGCATACAGGCACGTAACTAAGTCGTTCCGAACGAAGGAAACTTGCGTACATAGCGATCTTAGCTCTGTGTGCCGAGAAGCGTTGTTCCTCAATTTCCTTGATGTGTTTATGAAAACTTTCGGCAAATCTCGCTTACAGGCACGTAACTAAGTCGTTCCGAACGAAGGAAACTTGCGTACATAGCGATCTTAGCTCTGTGCCGAGAAGCGTTGTTCCTCAATTTCCTTGATGTGTTATGAAAATTTTCGGCAAATCTCGCTTACAGGCACGTAACTAAGTCGTTCCGAACGAAGGAAACTTGCGTACATAGCGATCTTAGCTCTGTGTGCCGAGAAGCGTTGTTCCTCAATTTCCTTGATGTGTTATGTTAACTTTCGGCAAATCTCGCTTACAGGCACGTAACTAAGTCGTTCCGAACGAAGGAAACTTGCGTACATAGCGATCTTAACTCTGTGTGCCGAGATGCGTTGTTCCTCAATTTCCTTGATGTGTTATGAAAACTTTCGGTATATCTCACTTACAGGTACGTAACTAAGTCGTTCCGAACAAAGGAAACATGCGTACATAGCGATCTTAGCTCTGTGTGCCGAGAAGCGTTGTTCCTCAATTTCCTTGATGTGTTATGAAAATTTTCGCAAATCTCGCTTACAGGCACGTAACTAAGTCGTTCCGAACGAAGGAAACTTGCGTACATAGCGATCTTAGCTCTGTGTGCCGAGAAGCGTTGTTCCTCAATTTCCTTGATGTGTTAAGAAAAGTTCCGGTATATCTCACTTACAGGTACGTAACTTAGTCGTTCCAAACGAAGAAACTTGCGTACATAGCGATCTTAGCTCTGTGTGCCGAGAAGCGTTGTTCCTAAATTTCCTTGATGTGTTATGAAAATTTTCGGCAAATCTCGCTTAAAGGTACGTAACTAAGTCGTCCCGAACGAAGGAAACTTGCGTACATAGCGATCTTTTCGGTAGCTCTGTGTGTCGTTCGAGAAAACGTTGTTCCTCTCTGTGTTTCCTTGATCAATTTCCTTGATGTGTTATAAAAACTTTCGGCAAATCTCGCTTACAGGCACGTAACTAAGTCGTTCCGAACGAAGAAAACTAGCTTACATTTCCTTCTTAACTTTGTATGCCGAGAAGCGTTGTTCCTAAATTTTCTTGATATGTTATGAAAACTTTCGGTATAACTCACTTACAGGTACGTAAATAAGTCGTTCCGAACGAAGGTAACTTGCGTACATAGCGATTTTAGCTCTGTGTGCCGAGAAGCGTTGTTCCTCAATTTCCTTGATGTGTTATGAAAATTTTCGGCAAATCTCGCTTACAGGCACGTAACTAAGTCGTTCCGAACGAAGGAAACTTGCGTACATAGCGATCTTAGCTCTGTGACCCGAGAAACGTTGATCCTCAATTTCCTTGATGTGTTATGAAAATTTTCGGCAAATCTCGCTTACAGGTACGTAACTAAGTCGTTCCGAACGAAGGAAACTTGCGTACATAGCGATCTTAGCTCTGTGTGCCGAGAAGCGTTGTTCCTCAATTTCCTTGATGTGTTATGAAAATTTTCTGCAAATCTCACTTACAGGCACGTAACTAAGTCGTTCCGAACGAAGGAAACTTGCGTACATAGCGATCTTAGCTCTGTGTGCCGAGAAGCGTTGTTCCTCAATTTCCTTGATGTGTTATGAAAAACTTTTCGGCAATATCTCACTTACAGGTACGTAACTAAGTCGTTCCGAACGAAGGAAACTTGCGTACATAGCGATCTTAGCTCTGTGTGCGAGAAGCGTTGTTCCTCAATTTCCTTGATGTGTTATGAAAATTTTCGGCAAATCTCGCTTACAGGCACGTAACTAAGTCGTTCCGAACGAAGGACACTTGCGTACATAGCGATCTTAGCTCTATGTGCCGAGAAGCGTTGTTCCTCAATTTCCTTGATGTGTTATGAAAACTTTTTCGGTATATCTCACTTACAGGTACGTAACTAAGTCGTTCCGAACGAAGGAAACTTGCGTACATAGCGATCTTAGCTCTGTGTGCCGAGAAGCGTTGTTCCTCTATTTCCTTGATGTGTTATGAAAAACTTTCGGCAATCTCACTTACAGGCACGTAACTAAGTCGTTCCGAACGAAGGAAACTTGCGTACATAGCGATCTTAGCTCTGTGTGCCGAGAAGCGTTGTTCCTCAATTTCCTTGATGTGTTATATGAAAATTTTCGGCAAATCTCACTCACAGGTACGTAACTAAGTCGTTCCGAACGAAGGAAACTTGCGTACATAGCGATCTTAGCTCTGTGTGCCGAGAAGCGTTGTTCCTCAATTTCCTTGATGTGTTATGAAAATTTTCGGCAAATCTCGCTTACAGGCATGTAACTATGTCGTTCTGAACGAAGGAAACTTGAGTACATAGCGATCTTAGCTCTGTGTGCCGAGAAGCGTTGTTCCTCAATTTCCTTGATGTAACTAAGTCGTTCCGAACGAAGGAAACTTGCGTACATAGCGATCTTAGCTCTGTGTGCCGAGAAGCGTTGTTCCTTAGTTTCCTTGATGTGTTATGAAAACTTTCGGTATATCTCACTTACAGGCACGTAACTAAGTCGTTCCGAACGAAGGAAACTTGCGTACTCTTCCATATTAGCTTTGTAATCCGCGAAGCGTTGTTCCTCAATTTTCTTGATGTGTTATGAAAACTTTCGGCAAATCTCGCTTACAGGCACGTAACTAAGTCGTTCCGAACGAAGGAAACTTGCGTACATAGCGATCATAGCTGTGTGTGCCGAGAAGCGTTGTTCCTCAATTTTCTTGATGTGTTATGAAAGCTTTCGGTATATCTCACTCACAGGTACGTAACTATGTCGTTCCAAACGAAGGAAACTTGCGTACATAGCGATCTTAGCTCTGTGTGCCGAGAAGCGCGTTGTTCCTCAATTTCCTTGATGTGTTATGAAAATTTTCGGCAAATCTCGCTTACAGGCACGTAACTAAGTCGTTCCGAACTGTAGGAAACCTGCGTACATAGCGATCTTAGCTCTGTGTGCCGAGAAGCGTTGTTCTCAATTTCATTGATGTGTTATGAAAATTTTCGGTATATCTCACTTACAGGTACGTAACTAAGTCGTTCCGAACGAAGGAAACTTGCGTACATAGCGATATTAGCTCTGTGTGCCGAGTAAAGCGTTGGAGTGGGTTTCTCTCAATTGCCTTGATGTGTTTATGAAAATTTTCTGCATATCTCGCTTAGCAGGAACGTAACTAAGTCCGTTTCAAAACGAAGGAAATTTTGCACGTACAATAGCGTTCTTAGCCTGTTGTGTCCGAGAAGCATTGTCTCCACTAAATTTCCTTGAATGGGGTTTATGAAAATTTTCGGAAATTTAAGACGAATTCCGAGAAGAATGTAATGGTTTTATTGTGTAGACTTTTTATTTTGATTTAAAATTTACTGCTAACAGTAATGTGAAGAAACTCATAGGTTTATGTGTGCGAGAAGGTGTTCTATTTCTTATTTTTAATTTCGCAATCTCTTAGCACATAACTCCAAAGGAAACTTGGTAATATACTGTCAGAATGTCTCATTTTTGTTTATAAATTTTTTTTTTTACAGGATAGAGTAGATCTTCAAAGATGGTTGGTATTTGAATTTGGTGTGAATCATGAATATGTCATCTGTTTTCATAAAATTTTTAATTTTTTTTTTGAAGAAATGTCTGTATACATTTGTAACTTTGCGAAATTTTGTGAGATCTCATGTTAAATTTTTTTAAGGTTGGGATAATTATTATTAAAGGATAGTTACTAGTGAATTTGGTGAGTAACATGAAATGGGTTTATTTTTTACTAAAATTTTTGAATTTTTTGAGAAATGTCTGTGCACGGCTTGTACTCTTTCAGACAAAGATTTGAGATATCGGATGAAATTTTTTTTACATGAATAGAATATTATTAAAGGATGATTGGTATTGTAATTTGGTGAATAATCCGTGAAAGGTTTTCATTTTTTATAAAATTTTGAAATTTTTGAAAAATGTTTTTACATTGCCTTTTGTAACTTTCAGTAAAATTTGAGATATTAGGATTAAATTTTTTTTACATGAATAGAATATTTTAAAGGATGTTTGATATTGAATTTAGTGAGGATTAAGTGAAAGAATTCATTTAATTTTTATTTTACATCCATAGCTTCTTCTATGAGGAAGCAAAAATTGAAAAAACCGATGATTATAAGCAGCTTAAGCTTTGTAAGATAAATAATGAGAAGCAATGTGCAAGTTTTTTAATTTGCACACTCAACTTGTTTTTTTTGTCTTCATTTTAAATTTTATATTCGTATTTTCAGTTTTCTTTTTTGGTTTAATGTTTTTTCATCGTCTTCATGGGTAATTTATTTGATAATAATATTTTCTTCATTTTCGTTTTCACCTTGATTCTCTAATATTCAATTTATTTTCATAACCGTCAAATTCGTAAGTAAGTTAATTCTTCTTCCTTGTTTCCTTGGTTTCTTCTGAGCTGGCTTGCAGTATCTCGATATTTGAATTATGGTGTTTAATAATTCGCCAATGGTTTTAGACATTTTTCGTAAGGTTGGAACATGTACTTTTGCCTCTTCATCTAAAGTACTTATAACATTCAAATATGCCTTTCCAGAAACGTTTTCCACGATGGTGTCTCCCAAATAAATTCCATGTGCTATTTTTAATCTTGGTATGTATCCCATTTTTATTTCTGGATTTTCTATTCTTATATGAAATAATGAATGAAATATAACCGGTATTTCGAAAAGAGTTAATGTAATTTCACCTAAGGTTTATACCGGATAATTATGTATGCCGTTCAACTTGAGGATATTAGTATAATTAATATTTATTTCTTCAGGAACGAGATTTTCTTTAATTATATTAGGTCCGGATCCCATGTCTAGCATAAAAGTTATACGAGTGGTTAAGTTGTCGATGTTGATTTGAACGGTAGGCACGCGACTATGTTTATCGAGATTTACGGTCCACGGGCCTTATGGTTGTTCTGTCTTTGTCTATTTGGCTGCCTGAGGTTTGGACGGGTGCGGCTCTCGTTCGGACCTCTGTTGTGCACCCGACGTCGAGGGGCCGTTGTAATTTCCCTGAGTATTTCCTTTTTTTCAAAGATTACTGGCATGACGTAATTGACAATTCACGAGAAGATGATACCTTGCTCCTTGCAATAGCGACAGAATAAAGAATTCTTTGATTCCATTTGCTGATTTATTTTTGATCGACAATCTTTAGCAATATGCCCGAAATTATTGCAAATTTGACAAGTTATACGAATCTTATTTTCCGTATAACGTTTGTTCATTTTGTTTCATTGTGGCTTGCAATTCGTAATTTTTTCCCGACCTGATTCTCAGTACGGAACTAGCGAAAACGTTATTTATTGCGGAAATAAAATATAATTAAAAACTGAGTTATTGGAAACTTACTTTTATTGCTGAATTTCAATTGGTAGATTGATTGTTGACTAAACTTGACGTCTTTTGCTAGGATGTATTGATGTGCGGCTGCCGGGTTGCCCTGGAGACGATGCCAAGACGAGGACACTGATTTTAAATTGTCACTCTTTTCTTTTCTGATCACGATTTTTATTCTTTATGCGCGCACACGAGACTGATTGCCCGGAACTGCTCGAAAATGAAAAAATGAGTCCTCGAGTCTTACGAGTTCTTTCTTTTATAATTATCTTTTTGAGGGCGTCTTCTAATTTTTAGAGTGTGATCTTTCAAAAACTTTAACGAATTGAAATTATGCAAAAGTAGGGATTCAAAATTTTAACGAATTAGAATCGTGCCAGTATCCTCATTCGGTAGGGGGTGTCTCCTATTTTCATACTTTTACCCGTGCTGATCGTCGGTTGGTGAGTTGGATATCAGTTCAAAAGTTCCTTAAACATTAGCCTTTTCGGGGGATCTTCGCGCATATGATCTGATTAGAAAAGAATCTTACTTCCTTATAATTATTTTTGTCAACGTTGATGCAATTGTGTTTATTAAATCTTTCGTCAAGGAGATTTTTATCGTTATTGGTCCAGTTGTACTTGTCCGTTAGAAAATTATTATCAGTATTATTGCAGCTGCGTTTATTAAACATTTCGTTAAAAGTTCTTGTTATCTCCTTGTTCTCCCGCCGGAAATTTGCAAGGAGTAGCTATTTTTTTTTATTTATCTCGAGGAGACCGGCATGGTTTCCATGGGATCGTCCCGATTGCGCACATTACCGATCGGACACGACAATATTTCCCGATCGGACACAGACCCGATCGGACACATGTCCGATCGGACACAGTCCCGATGCTTGTGCGCGTGTATTTGGCGCTTTTTTCACTTTTTTTAAAAAAGGGTAATTTTTTAGCAGTTATATCATTCCTTTTTTTTTTATGTGCATATACAGGGTGTTCTAGACCACCCGTACACCCCTTTTCTTTCAAAAACTAAGCATTTTAGAGAAAAACGTTTTGAACAAAAATTGTACGGTTTTGAGGGGAACATAAGATGGTGTCATCGGTTTGACCTTGGATAGCATCGTTAAGGTCAAGTCAAGGACGCCTTTAATTTCTTAAATGGAATCTCCTATTTCTCATTACATATTCTTGTAGCTTACCTCCAGAGCTTTCCAAAACACTATAATAAAGTAGTTTTTCATTAAGTACTTTTTGAGTTATTTTATATTTGAATCTGATATATTTTGATATCCAAAATAAAATATCTCGTAAAATATTTAGTTTTTGATAATCTTACCGTAATACTTTTATGTACACAATAATGGGACAAATCAATTAGTGCAAAAAATACAAATAATTGTTAAAAAAAATACATTGTAAATAATTTTCTTAAAAACAATTATTTTTTTATACTAATTGATTTGTCTTATTATTCTGTACATAAAAGTATTACGGTAAGATCGAAAACTAAATATTTTACGAGATATTTTATTTTTTATATCAAAATATGTCAGATTAAAATATAAAATAACTCAAAACGTACTTAATAAAAAATACTTTATTATAGTGTTTTGGAAAGCTCTCGGAATAAGCTATAAGAATATGCAATAAAAAATAGGGGATTCCATTTAAGAAATTAAAGGTGTCCTTGACTTGACCTTAACGATGCCATCCAAGGTCAAACCAATGACACCATCTTATGTTCCCCTTAAAACAATACAATTTTTGTTCAAAACGTTCTAAAATGCTTAGTTTTTGAAAGAAAAGGGGTGTACGGGTGGTCTAGGACACCCTGTATATGTTTTGCTACTATACACATGTTTACGAGCAGTCAGATAAAATGAATATATCTATTATATTTCTGAATTATAGAAACCAACCCTTTTCTTTCTTTGATTTCTATTGAACAATATCTATTTGTACTGTAAAAGTTATCCCTTACACAGCGCCACCTATTCGGGTCGGTGTGCGCATTCGCTAGCATTTCTGCGTTTGTGCAATGACCTCACGATGACGTCAGCTCATATGATTGGTCGAGAAGGCTCACGTGAGCGAGCGGGCCGGGGCACCGGGCGAGCGTAGCGTGGAACACGAGCACTCTGGCACGAGGCTTGAGGCTTGTTCTGAGAGTGTAGTACGTATTATTTTAAACTTGGTCGGGGCAGTCTTTATCCCCACAGTATATGTTTTCGCATCAGTTTACACGATCCGACGTGTTAAGTCTTTTATACCTTTCAAGATAAATATAGTTATACCACTCTACAAATGTGATTATCAAATATACAGGGTGTCCCATTTTACAAAACGCACCTCGATAATTCTTCAACGAAGCATTTTCAGCAAAAATGTTTTAGATAAAAGTTGTATGGTTTCGAGGGTGACATAAGATGGTGTCATTAATTTGACCTTGAATAGTTGCTTGAAGGTCACGTAAAGGTCACCTTCAATTTCTTGAATGGAAACACCCATTTTTTATTGCATATTCTTGTAGCTTATCTTGAGAGCTTTTCAAAACACTATAAGAAAATATTTTTTCATTAAGTACTTTTTGAGTTATTTTTTTGAGTTTTTTTTCCATTTAAAAAATTGAAAGTGATCTTCACGTGACCTTCAAGCAACTATTCAAGGTCAAATTAATGACACCATTTTATGTCCCCCCCGAAACAATACAACTTTAGTCTGAAACATTTTTGCTGAAAATGCTTCGTTGAAGAATTATCGAGGTGCGTTTTTTTTTAAATGGGACACCCTGCATAATTCCCCAGAAAATCCTCCTGAGCAAAGCCCCTCATCCTGATTCTAAAAGTGGTTTAACCTCCTGGCTTAACAGATTAACCTCCTGGACTCTCTTACAGCACATTCTTAAAAAAAAAATTATTATAATTAAAATTAAAATATATCATTATATATCATAATATATCATTATATGCTTGTGCTATGCTATAAATTGTTTGATTAATCCGTCTTGTATCTTGATTATATATCAAAAGCGAAAGATGTAAAAAGAAATCCAGTATGTTCAAAAGTCTATTGCAAACCAACATATGTGTACCAATCCTTGTCTCGATATTAAAAAGAACAAAATAATCTATAATATCAGTTTTAATAACGAATTTCTTCTGTCAAATATATATACCAAATAGTATTCCGACAGATGGAAAAATACAATGTAACAGATCTATTATATTCATTAACGATACTGAAACATGCTTCATCTATTTAAAGCAATGCATTCGCATCGAAACAAAAATTGACTACGATATGTTGATTTGCAATAAACATGATGCCACAGGCTTTGTCAAAATTTTATCAACAGCTTGAAATTCTTCTACTTCCACTGAAAAATAAATGTATGATTACAAATTATTCATAAGACATACATTAACTTTACACACAGACTGCGTTTCACCAATGTTATCAAGCTACGCGGTAGCGTCGAAACGCCAAGTATATAAAAAAAACGTTTCGGCTTGTCAACGGTTTGCCTATGTTGCCTATGTACAGGGACCGCGACGCTACAAGTAGCTTATCTGGAGTTTTACGTCTAATAAACTTTCGATTAAAATTCCTCAGGAACCAAGCCGTTAATCAAAAATCTAACGGCACTTTTCTGATACAATGTGGAAGCAAGCTTTCGATTGCGACCAGTTTGAATAAGATTGGTGCAGTCAATCCTGAGGAATGATAATCGTATACCAGAAATGTGACATTTTTCGTTTTCCATCCATCATTATCATAAGGTTCAGTTTCAGACTCTCACGTACGTATGCTCGCACGCACACACGCAAAGCGAGTTTGTCCCTCAAGGCGCGTTTGCAGCGCTCATGTACGATTATTCGCTTGAGTGTGCAAATACGCCTTGAGAGACAATGTGTATGTGCGTGCATACGTATATGATACGTATCAAGCGGTACGCGGTAGCATCGCGACGTCAAGATATAATAACTTTATAAGGTTAATGTTCGCGACGTCAAGATATAATAACATTATAAGGTTAATGTTATATTTGAATCTGCTACAGAAAATATATTTGGTCCTATCGAGTAAGTAGATTGAAATTTTGTATATATATCTGCTTATATATGTTTATTTATTGTTTTATAAGTATATTATTTCTTGATTATATCTGAATATTGTCTAAATTATAGCGCTTATTTGCAGGATAAAGCAAAATCAATCAATCCTTTCAAGAAGGCCGGTATACTTTTAGCTGGGATTTCTTCAGCTGGAACTGCATACGGTATAAGACCATATGCAATCCCAGCTTTATAACTATATAATTATAGCTTAAATTTATTTTCGGTATTCGTGTTTCACAAATTTCAAGCTATTCAACACATTGAATCACATGTAATATTATAATAGCATGTTGCAATGCGAGATATATATTCATAAGTTTTATGAACATTATCAGAGAGAAATCACTGACATTATTACATTTTTGATAAAATCGTAGGAATTTGCAAGTTTTACTTCACAACTGTATAATCAAAAATATAATAATGTCAGTGATTTCTCTCTGATAATGTTCATAAAACTTATGAATATATATCTCGCATTGCAACATGCTACAATATTATAATATTACACGTATGCAAAGGAAGCCAAAGTATTCATACGTAGTATTTATTTATTATTCTCGAAGTGGATCTTACTGCAACAAAATTTTGATCGTTTTAATTTATTAATCTGTTCATCAGTATACATACATAGTATGTATACTTTGGCTTTCTTTATACGTATAACTATATTACATTATTTAAGAAAAAGAAAAACCTATGATAATTATATATCACATTGCACAACATGCTATTACAATATTAGTTATACATATGCGAAGAAAGCCAAAGTATACATACGTCAAAGTTAATCTTATCTCAAAGTTAATCTTATCTCAAAGTTAATCTTATCAAAGTTAATCTTATTGCAACAAAATTTTAATCGCTTTAATTTATTAATCCGTTTGTCAGTATATATACGTAGTATATGTATATTTTGGCTTTCTTCGCATACATATTGAAAGATAGAAAGACGAATTAAGTGTGACTTGAAAAAAACTATATTTAATTATATGTTTGTGTAAAATAAAAAGAACAGTTATAACTTTTATATATATATTAAATTTTTATTTAAATATTCTATCTATAATTATATTTTATAAAAAAAGAGAAACCTATATAATGAATATACATATATTTCACATTACACATATATCTCGCAATTGTACAACATGCTATTATAATATTAGTTATATGTATGCAAAGAAAGCCAAAGTATATATATACATAGTATTTATTATTCTCAAAGTGGATCTTATTGGAACAAAATTTTAATCGCTTTAATTTAGTAATCCGTTTGTCAGTATACATGGTATATATATTTTGACTTTCTTTGCATACATATAACTGATACGTTATTTTATAAAACAAAAAACTTATGAATATATATCGCAATATCAAAACATGTTATTATAATAATAGTTATATGTATGCAAAAAAAGCCAAAGTATATATACGTAGTATTTATTATTCTCAAGGTGGATCTTGTTGCAACAAAATTTTAATCGATTTAACTTATTAATCCGTTTTTGTCAGTATTCGAGGTGTGATCAAAAAGTAACGAGAATTTTCAAATTGCGTGCGCTGTATCTTGTCTATCGAGTTGATTCTTTTTTTGTGTGTTAGTAGCACTGCCAGTGACGTACGTGTCAATTTTCAGGCAGCTACGACGCTTAGTTTGTGTTTGGCGAGCGGATGAGCAAGACGTACTTCAGTGTGTTCGGCGATTTTTTGTGTGGCGAAATGTCGGATCAGAGTTTGTTTGAAATTTTGTGTTAAAAACGGAATTAAGTGCAGCGAAACGTTCAAAATGTTAAAGAAGGCGTTTGGCGACGATACTATGTAACAACCACGAGTTTATGAATGGTACGAACGCTTTCAGGAAGGCCGAGAAGACATCGAAGATGACCTTATCGAGATTATCTTATAAAAAAGAAACTTATGGATATACAGGGTGGTCCATTTTAAAAGAGCCAGTCAAATATCTCGAAAAATATGGAAGATACGGAAAAACGTTTCAGACAAAAGTTGTTTGGTTCGAAGGGGGACATAAGATGGTGCCATTGATGTGACCTTGGATAGTCATTTGAAGGTCACATGAAGGTCACTTTCAATTTCTTAAATGGAAACCGCCATTTTTCATTGCATATTCTTATAACTTATGTCGAGAGCTTTCCAAAACACTATAATAAAGTAGTTTTTCATTAAATACTTTTTGAGTTATTTTATATTTTAATCTGACATATTTTGATATAAAAATTAAAATATCTCGTAAAATATTTAGTTTTTGACAATCTTACCAAAATACTTTTATGTACAGAATATTGAGACAAATCAATTAGAGTAAAGAAAAAAACAAATAATTGTTTAAAAAAATACATTCTAAATACATTATAAAAAATTACATACTTGTTCTTAAAAACAATTATTTTTTTTACTAATTGATTTGTCTCATTATTCTGTACATAAAAGTATTACAGTAAGATTATCGAGAACTAAATATTTTACGAAATATTTTATTTTTTCTATCAAAATATGTCAGATTAAAATAACTCAAAAAGTACTTAATAAAAAAATACTTTATTATAGTGTTTTGGAAAGCTCTCGACATAAGCTATAAGAATAGGCAATAAAAAATAGGGGTTTCCTTTAAAGAAATTGAAAGTGACCTTCATGTGACCTTCAAATGACTATCCAAGGTCACATCAATGGCACCATCTTATGTCCCACTTCGAACCAAAACAACTTTTGTCTGAAACGTTTTTCCGTATCTTCCATATTTTTCGAGATATTTGACTGGCTCTTTTAAAATGGACCACCCTGTATATCTCGCAATTGCACAACATGCTATTATAATATTATATGTATGCAAAGAAAGCCAAAGTATATATATATATTCAAAAATAATATATATGTGTTTATATTATATTATCTCACAATAATACAGTATAGTTTTATTTATGTAGAATTGGCATCGTTAATTTTATTGGCAATAAAATATTGTGTAAAGTAGCTCAATTTAATTGTACTTATAAATTCATTCACTTATTACTGTAACATCATACAGTTGAAGAATGATCTACATTGAAGTATGATATTACAGTAATACAAAAGTGAATGAATTTATAGATGTAGTTAAATTGATATTATATTATTAAATTATATTATATTATATATAACTATATTATTGTTGAACATTATATATTAAAAATAAAACAAATGCCAATTCTATATAAATAAAACTCTATTATTGAAAGATAATACAAAAAAAAAATAAAAAATATTTAAAAGAAAATACTTAAAATAAAAAATACTTTATCTTCTTTGGTATCTTCTATGGCACTTCATTTATCTTCTTTGGCATCCTCTATGGCACTTTATGTTATATTACCTCACAATAATACAGTACAGTTTTATTTATGTAGAATTGGCATTTGTTAATTTTATTGAATCTTATATAGGCAATAAAATATTACGTAAAGTAGTTCAATTTAACTATATCTACAAATTCATTCTCTTTTGCATTACTGTAACATCATACAGTTGAAGAATGGTCTACATTGAAGTATGATGTTACAGTAATACAAAAGTGAATGAATTTATAGGTATAGTTAAATTGAGCTATGTTATACAAGATTTTATTGCCTATATAGGATTCAATAAAATTAACGAATGCCAATTCTACATAAATAAAACTACTGTATTATTGTAAGATAATATAATGTAAGCACATATATATTATTGTTGAACATTATATACCAAAAATAAAATTAATGAATGCTGTTCGGGAGTCGACCTCGACGAGATCGCCCGAAACTGAGAGAGAGACGCTCAGAGATGAGCGAGAAGCGGTGTGTAACGCGAATCCGCTGGAGGATAAGGAGATTGAGAAAAGAGTCGAGTGCAGATTGTTTTAACTATTCGTTTTATTTAGAATAATAGGAACGAGCGACGGCACGTATTCCGCGAATCCGACGGATATCTTCAAAATGTCTTGGTAATGACTACCTTCGACGCGTGTCGGAAATCTTGCAGAGCTTCTTGCTAGAGGCTCTCGCGAGAACGGATATCTTGCACGCGGACACCGGATGTTGCTTGGCGCGAGGCAGAGGACATTCGCGGAACGGTTAACGCGCGTCGACTCTCGGACTCCACACTCTTAACAATTAACTTTCACGATGTCTTAGCACTAATTGACTGAAGAATACAATTTGAGATATGACCGAATTGACCGCCGCGAGAATATGAATGCGATCGTATGCGAGACAATTCGGACCGATTTGAGACGAGTAAGCCTACTGCGTACGCGACACGAGCGAGAATATGCGAAGTGCGAATGCGAAAAGTCGATGAATTTCGATCGGCTCGAATCGTTGTCGTAGGCAGACTAAATCGACCGACCGCGGAAACTCGCGCTCTGCCGATCTGAATAACAAGTTTTTCTGATTTCGAACCTTCGAGAACTTGATGTTTGTCACAGTTTTTCATTCTAAGAAGAATGCGATCACGTACCGAGCGGGTGACCGCGACGCTGTTTGTTTTCGCTCGTGTTTTATTTTCTGAGACAATCGTTTTAATATAACGGCGAAATTTAGAAACGAAATTTTAATGTTTCAATTTTGAACAAATGCCAATTCTACAATAAATCTTTATTATTGTGAGATATTCTACATAAATAAAACTTTATTATTGTGATTTACTTATTATTATTAAACTTTATTATTATTAGATATTCTACATGCATAAAAACTATATTATATTATTAAAAATAAAACGAATGCCAATTCTATATAAATAAAACTCTATTATTGTAATATAATATAAAAAAAATAAATAAAAAATAAAAGAAAATACTTAAAATAATAAATACTTTTTCTTCTTTGGTGTCTTCTATGGTACTTTATTTATCTTTTTTGGCATCCTCTATGGCACTTTATGTTATATTATCTCACAATAATACCGTACAGTTTTATTTATGTAGAATTGGCATTCGTTAATTTTATTGAATCCTATATAGGCAATAAAATATTGCGTAAAGTAGCTCAATTTAACTATACCTATAAATTCATTCACTTTTGTATTACTGTAACATCATACAGTTGAAGAATGGTCTACATGATGTTACAGTAATACAAAAGTGAATGAATTTATAGGTATAGTTAAATTGAGCTACTTTATACAAGATTTTATTGCCTATATAGGATTCAATAAAATTAACGAATGTCAATTCTACATAAATAAAACTGTACGGTATTATTGCGAGATAATATAATGTAAGCACATATATATTATTGTTGAAAATTATATACTAAAAATAAAATTAACGAATGTCAATTCTACAATAAAACTTTATTATTGTGATTTACTTATTATTAAGAAATTTATCATTATTAGATATTCTACATGAATAAAAAATTATATTATAATATTAAATATTATATGCTAAAAACGCATATATATTTTTTGCAGAAAAAATATAGATTTTTACAAAAAGCAATGAGATCACCTAGAAAAACCTCACAAAGGTAAAAAAAATACGCCAAGTATATAAAAAAATCCCAATTTGTACGCAAAAAAAGTTTATTATTTATCCCTAAAAAATAACTTTAAAAAAAATTTTTCCTTGAAAAATAATTTTCATACAAAATAAAACACTAAAAAATGATTTTCCTCTAAAAAATAAAAACCTTTAAAAAATTAAAAATCAAAACTAAATATGAAATCAAGTTAACTAACCAAGTACATAGAAGCAGTTCAGTTTGTAAGAGTTTGTAATTTAAAATAGTATTTGTTTGATAAAATCAGTCTTGCATTTATAGAAATATTATAGATTCTCTCGAGAAAATTAAAATGCATTTTATTTTTATAAAATTACGCTATTATATCCCCCTTCCCCCCAAATAAATATTATATATAATATATAAAATAGCACAATTATATTGCGGATTTTATTACAAATAGTACATCATAAAACTACTTAACCCTTACTGCAATAACGTCGATCACATCGATCACCAATTTCGAGTTTAAAAGTGCCCCGTGCCAAACTGATCGACTTGTTTTGAAACTAATCATAAGGTTTACCAGATAGGCCTGAAACGAAAAGAATTAAAATTAAAGTGACATACAAATACTTGGCGTGCCCGATCTGAAGTAAAAATTTCCAAAAGATTATCAGAAATCATTATCAATATATTAATAAAAATATATGACTTATAATGCGACACGGGCACAATCCAAGCGTTTGTATGTCACTTTAATTTTAATCCTTTTCGTTTCAGACCTATCTGGTAAACCTTATGATTAATTTCAAAACAAGTCGATCAGTTTGGCACGGGGCACTTTTAAACTCGAAATTGGTCGATGTGATCGACGTTATTGCAGTAAGGGTTAAGTAGTTTTATGATGTACTATTTGTAATAAAATCCGCAATATAATTGTGCTATTTTATATATTATATATAAAATTTATTGGGGGGGGGGGGGACATAATAGCGTAATTTTATAAAAATAAAATGCATTTTAATTTTCTCGAGAGAATCTATAATATTTCTATAAATGCAAGACTGATTTTATCAAACAAATACTATTTTAAATTACAAACTCTTACAAACTGAACTGCTTCTATGAACTTGGCTAGTTAACTTGATTTCATATTTAGTTTTAATTTTTGATTTTTTAAAGGTTTTTATTTTTAGAGAAAAATCATTTTTTAGTTTTTTAATTTGTATGAAAAATAGTTTTCAAGGAAAAATTTTTTTAAAAGTTATTTTTTAGGGATAAATAATAAACTTTTTTTGCGTACAATTTAAACTTATCTGTAGTTACATATGATGCATGACGAATAACTATATGATGACACTCCTTTGACAAGTGCACTCAAATATACCAGATTCTTGTGTGTGTATACCTATATTACTGTTCGCAGTTATCCATTCTGGTTTTTGACAGGTATTTGACGTTAAATTTTCTGGAGTGCAACATTATATAGCGTAGCACTCTTTCATTTATAAAAAAGTAAAGCTGCAAAATTCTTCATGACACTTCTGGATAGTTGAATCTATAGAATACACACATCTCTTTCTTATAAACATATGTATTGCGATGTTTTGTTTTGTTTTTACACATAGCATAAATTACTTTTGTAATGTTTTATTTTTCTCTAATATAAATGAGATATACCTGATCCAACTATCCACAAGTATTACGAAGAACTTTGCAGTTTCACTTTTTTATAAATGAAAATGTACGAACACTGCATTCTGGCATTTTGCAAACTTAACCTATACCTGTCAAAAGCAAGTATGGATGCGAGCAGTAACATTACGGAGCGCCGTTAGCGCAATCTTTCGTCAAAGACGCCAAACGTACAAGAATACATTGCCATTATTGCATGTGTGTTGTGTACGTATATATATACGTGTAGCATAATACCACTATATTCGTTGCATGTGTTGTGTACATATATGTATAGCGGCAAAGGGGCGATGGTGATGACGTTTCTTAAATGAAAATTTCCACATTTCGATTTTGCTTCGTAATATCTCTGCTTTATAGAATATGCAGAGCGAAAATAAAGACACTTTCCTTATATAAATCAAACCTAAGCTATCGATTAAGCCTATCAAGAATTCGATCGGTTCAGCCGTTATTCAGATCTGGTAATCTAAGGTATTCTCAACTATCCGACTCGCGTATAGATACCCGGAGTGCCTCGCTGTTGCTACGCGCGATCTTTGCTTCGCGTGACTTGGCGCGAGACACTACCGTGTCTCTTGATAAATGTTCGTAAACGTCACAGTGACGGGAGAATGTCGGAATATCGCGACAATTAACTTACGCGATCGTAATTAGTCACATTTTTTCAATTAATGCGTATACATACAAATGAAAATTTTCGGTGCGCAGTCGGTATAAAAAAAAAAAACTTCCGCTGCATATTTCGAATTTTTCGTACGAGCGAACCGAAATCTGTCGTGTATCACGAATATTAAAATATCGACAGTGCCATGCAAGGATTACTGTGTCTCGCGTTGAATTATTCGTCTCGAGACTATTGTGAATGGAAAACAAGTTTTCGGGAGTACCGTAGAAGGGTAATATTACAATTGTCGTACAACAAACTTTTTAACCATACTGATCGGCTGCAAAATAGAAAATTTCTTGAGTCTCTAAAAATTAGCTAATCAATGCGTTTAAAAAGTTTGTCGTATGGCAAATCGGCCTTAGGCTGCGTTCAGTAACATCACTCGTGAACATACGAGCGTTGTTCTATCTTTGTTATTTAGGGTTATTTAAATACGTTCAGGAAACACAACCATCGGATAGCAAACACTGATGCCAGAATTGAGACACGAGCAACACGACTCCGTAATGGAGGGGATACACACACAAACGTGAATTGTGTACATGTAATGCGCAGAGCGCTCTGCACATTACGTGTACACGGTTCACGCTTGTGTGCATCCCCTCCATTACGGAGCCGTGTTGCTCGCGTCTCAATTCTGGGGCATCACTGGTAGCAAATCGTACGTGATTGGTTCTTACTTCAAAAACCAACAAATCAACGAAAAGTTTTTAGTTGACTAATTTACCGCTTCGCCTTTTGCCGCGCGGCAAGCGTTTCCGTTTGCTGTGTGCGGGAGCCATTTGTCGCGAGACATCATTCTTCAAACACGTACTTCGCGCAATCTGTGATAAGTGTGTTTTGTCCTGCCGACTCCACGATTCCTTCCTTCCGCAACGTTGCGACAATGGTCGTAGATTGGTGATAAAAACAAATCGTTCAGTAAACAGATTATAATTATATTTATGAGTGTAGATCATCGCGAGAAAGACGCAAGAAGATTGGTGACGAAACCACGCCGGTTTTCTCGAAATAAATAAAAAATCAGTAGGTATCCCTTACAGTAGAATTTTCCGACGAAATTCTTCTAAATAATAATAATTCTTCTAACGAAATACCCGATAAACATACTTGCATCAATATTAATAAAAATAATCATAAGAAAATAAGATTTTTTCTAATCTGACCACGTGCGCGAGAGTCCGCCGAGAAAGATAATATTCAAGAGACTTTCGAATCGATATCGGGCTCACCAATCGACGATCATCACGGGTAAAAAGTAAAAGAAATACCCAGCGTAATAAAGACACTGACACAATCCGTTAAAATTTGAAAGATCCTCACTTCTACGCAATCCCTCTTCCTTGAAGTTTTGGAAGATCCCCACTCCTAGAATTAGAATACATCCCCGAAAAGATATTATAAAAAGAAAATTCATAGAACTCGAACACACTTATTCTGCAGTCTTCAATCCGATTTCAAACAGTTTTACTCTGTGCTTTCACACCGTAATTCGCGAGTTAGTTTGTGCAACCAGTGTTCTCACTTGGCGTCGATTCCAGCAACACATCTGCAACCACGAGTCAAGTACAATATCGCACTACGTTATACGAACCGATTTTGAAAACACCATGCAACTTCGGCAGCCCTCCATCGAATCACTATTTAAAGAAAGTAAGGCGCTACAAATCAATTTTTATTATACGCGTAAACTTTCCGGTCGGGATAGAGATCCTATCATATTATTATTTTTGCACTGGTTCCATAGTTAAAACCATCTCGGCCAAACGATTAAATTCTCGAACCAGACATATATAAATCGGGCCAATCGCGCCTATCAAATAATTTAATTTGTTGCTAATTTGTTGCCGTATTCCGAATTTTGTTACTCAATCTGTTTAGCAGGAATTTATGTTAAGGGCCGTGCACCCGTTTAAAACCTCGAGATGAGTACATTTTCTAGATTTTTTGCAGCGCAACGACCTGATAACAATTTTTAATTTTTTTACGATATTAATATAATATTATTAACTACTTAAATAAAAATTTTCAGCTTAAAAAAAATTTTTTTTTGAAGTTATGGGAATACCTCCCATAACTTTAGGAGGTTGCGGAGAATCTCCAAATTTTAAATGACTGCACGATGTGCATGAAAACGTTCGTAAATCATATGTGAAATAAAAAATTCAAGTTTTTACTTATTAAACATTGTAATAGTTATCTGCTATCCAAGCGTTTCTTCAAAATTTCAAAAAATAAGAAAATGGCAGGTTGAAAAAATATTTCGGTTTTTTTAAACAAAGCACATCTTTTTTTTTATAACAAAAAATGAGGAATCGGATTTAAAAAAGGCTTCGTTGGCAGATGCGGAATCTTATTAGAAACTCACATGTAAAATTTGAAGTCAATCCGTCGAACGTAGCCCGAGTTTTCATGCACACCGTACATGAAAACATAAATCTGCGAATACTCGTATAACTCTTAAAAAAAATTTTTTTTTGGGCTGAAAATTTTTATTCAAGTAGTTAATAATATTATATTAATATTGTAAAAAAATTAAAAATTTTTATCAAGTCGTTGCGCTGCAAAAAAAAATCTAAAAAAATGTACTCATTTTTCGAGGTTTCAAACGGATATGCCCTCTTAAAAGCGGTGGGTGGGGGGGAGGACAACAAATTTAATCTCTTATATATTTCAGTAGCATATTGTCCATAGATTATTTTAAGACCAAAAACATGCGAGCAACAAATTTTTTATTTAACTTACGTTATAATACTGCGCGCCGCATAGGGTCCGCGGCAATAAAGAGTCAAGTTTTAATACTTTAAAACGAGCAACAAATTCAATCTCTTATATATTTCAGTAGTACATTGTTCATAGATTATATTTTCAAGGGTTAAGGGTGGAGCAACAAAATCGGATTTATTGTAAATCGTGAGCAACAAAATCAAAGAAACGTATTCAATCGAAATATCTGATTAATTTACAGTTTTAAGGTGTTGTGCTGGTGTGGTGGTGGATAGCTAGGAGTGATTTTCAAGAGTTAAGGGTGGAGCAACAAAATCGGATTTATTGCAAATCGCGAGCAACAAAATCAAAGAAACATAATCAACCGCAATATCTGATTTATTTGCAATTTCAGAATGTTTTGTTAGCGAGAGGTAGCTTTGGGGATGGTTTTCGGAGTTAAAAAATGGAGCAAAAATATTGGGAATAGAACAACAAATTAACATTAAAAAAGTATGTCGTATTTTATATTAAATTTTTTTTTTTTATGACTGTGCTAACTTTGGATAAAGTTCCGAAAAGGTCCCGTCTCCGATTTCGACGAAACTCAGTATTCTTACGTATTTTGATGCGCTGATTACGAATATCAGTAAAAATTGGCGACTATTTGATTTTCATGGTGAAAACCATGAAAAATCCATAATAATTATAGTTTTTTATGCTTATCTCAGTAAATACGGAAAATCATGATAAATGTTTTAGACAAAAGTTTTAGATCTCACAGAGATAAACATTTTATGTCCTATTCATTTTTACCGTACAAGTGATAGTTTTCGAGAAAATCAAAGTTAAACATATATCTCAAACCAATTGCTATATAGGTGAAACTATAAAGGCTGATAGTACTGCGTAGAAGTCCCAATATATAACCTCGCTTTGCGTGGAAAGTTGCAAACCCATGTGGAACCTCGCTTCGTGTGGAAAAGTGTATGCGTGGAAACAGTGGGTTCCGCCCCCCTGAGGGGGCTCCACTACCGAAAAACTAGACAAATAGGTTTGCGTGGAACCTCGCTTTGCGTGGAAAGTTGCGAACCCATGCGAAATCGTACATGTACTGCAAAGTACATGCTTAGATGGGAGAACAGATATAAGATTTAGAGTCCATCGTTTTTGTCGAAAACTATTATTCGTACGGTAAAAATGAATAGGACATCAAATGTTTATCTCTGTGAGATCTAAAACTTTTGTCTAAAATATTTATCATGATTTTCCGCATTTACTGAGATAAGCGTAAAAAACTATAATTTTTATGGGTTTTTCATGGTTTTCACCATGAAAATCAAATAGTCGCCAATTTTCACTATGATATTCGTAATCAGCGCATCAAAATACGTAAGAAAACTGAGTTTCGTCGAAATCGGAGAAGGGCCCTTTTCGGAACTTTATCCAAAGTTAGCACAGCCACAAAAAAAAAAGAATTTAATATAAAATACGACATACGTTTTTAATGTTAATTTGTTGTTCTATTCCCAATATTTTTGCTCCATTTTTTAACTCCGAAAACCATCCCCAAAGCTACCTCTCGCTAACAAAACATTCTGAAATTGCAAATAAATCAGATATTGCGGTTGATTATGTTTCTTTGATTTTGGTGCTCGCGATTTGCAATAAATCCGATTTTGTTGCTCCACCCTTAACTCTTGAAAATCACTCCTAGCCAAAATTCCTTTTAGGATCTTTCATTTGAATCTGAAAGGAAGCTTTTCACAAAGTTTCATCAAAATCGGAGACGGGACCTTTTCGGAACTCCACCCCTAACTTTAATCTTAAATTAGCACAGCCTCTATTTTCTCTGAATCGGCTTGGGCAATAAAATCGGGAATTCAGCAACAAAAGAGCACTAAATTTCTGTATAAGTTTTATTCGATTGTGCTACAGTGGCTGTGTCAGCTTAATAGATGTTAGCATTTGACTTTTCGACGATCTAGATAATTTGGATTAAGAACATGTTGTAAAACGATCGAATCGCAAAATCGCAAAATTAATATAATGATAAGCTCCGTGATACATTAATCGTTTAATAATTAATTGATCTATAATGTTATAGCCCGAACAGGCTATACACGAATTATTAAATATATTATTCTAAATACATATTATTTGATATGATTGCTCAACGTGTAACGCGAATACAGATCACGTTACGAACGTTGACCGAGCGAAGCGCTGACAGCGCGAGCCACGCGCGAAGCCCGAGCGTCCGCTCAATCACTCATTACGAAAACGCGGAAATCAAAGCAAGCGGAATTAATGCGTTGCGAAAATGCAATGTAGAGATCCTACCTAAAAGCGAAAAGGAAATTGCGAAAATGCAAGCAAAGAAGTCCCTTAGAACTCCTTAGCTTGCATCCGGACCTTGCCGCAAAAATCGAGCGACACGACACATGGTCTTGTCGCTAACCGATCCTCTCCTGGGAAACCAAGGGGAGATAATAAAAAGACCCATCGCTAACGAGCGGCGGGCAGTCTTTATTCTCAATTAATATTACGCGGGTAGTAGCGCCAACAGTCGCAAGTGTCAACAGCGAGCGTCGATAATTATTGTAATATCGAGCAGCCACACTTAGTAAAAATCGTGGAAATCGAGGAGCAAGTCTCGCGACGTAAACCCGACTCCAAACACGCGCACGCGAGTGTCAGATAACGCGATACGCGACCCGAGTAGGTAATAAATACGAGGACGAATTATAACTAAGACCATTTGAATGAATAAAAGTTTTATTTAACATAAAAAGTGTCCAGTGCTACGGGTAACCCGCCAGACGCATCCCAGATTCCTAAATCTTAATCCGGCAACGATCCCGAAATTTACCGTGCCTCACCCGAGGCATAACAAAATTGGTGGCAGCGGTGGGATCTGCCAGAGGACGTCAGCGAGATCATCCCGCTAAGACCTGAAAAAGACACAACTGTATTCAAAAACGGGCACGTCAACAACGAATTGAATTAAAGTTGACGGACGGAAGCAGCCAAGCCTTCCCCAAGGCCTGCAAAGCACCCCGAGTGTAAACAGGGCAGGCACGCCAGCACACGTAAAACGTAAGCTGACGGAAACCATAATCGACGGAAAACAACGCAAGGACAACAGAACGAGCATCGCCACAACAGCTGTAGTAGAAACGTGAGCCGCCAAGCATCGCGACCTAACTCTACGGACAACGCACCGACGCCGGACAACGACCGCCGTACGACGAGCATCGTCAGCCGTATCAGCCGCCGAGCAAAGGACTGCAGCGTCAGCAACCTACACAGCGAACGATCATGCGAGCCGTCATAATATTGTAAGTCCGAAAAAATTTAATAATTATAACTGCGTGAATGTCGGAAGGTTCGAATATACCGAAACCGATAGCGAACCGATCGTGGTTACTGAGCGAACCAGCCCGACGAGCGATTAAATTAAGCTTAACACCGCGAGAAAATCTCTATAACGTGCGGAAAAATTTAGAGACGCAATACTCGAGCGAAAGCGAGCCCGAGTTACCGGAAAACGTCGTCACAGAACGCGAATTTCCATTTAACGATTTGGACGAAAGCCTACTCCCGCGTAATACGACTGACCCCACTGACAACGCTCAACGCGAGACTAGACGTACGCGACCGTACATTAGCAGAACTCCAAGTAGAGTATCTTTACGACGCGAATTTTCGTTAACTTCCTACGAGAGCGATCTGTTCGATCCGGAAGAGATTTATAGCCAACAGGAAAATAATATGGCCGAATTGCGAAATCCGCAAGAACGCACTCCCGCGAACCCGCCGAAAAGCGCGGTAGACAAGGAAATAGAAAACATGCGACGATCCATTCGCCAGATGGACCAAAACATAGCGGAGGCGACTCGCACGCCGCCTCCCGAGATCAACCGCGAAGAAAGAAGAGATTATACACAGATAATCCACATTTTGAATGAAATACGCGCGGACATCCATTCGTTAAATATACGAGTAACGCGACTAGAGAGCGCGGACGCGCAATTACCCCGTCATACAGACACTAGCAGGGAAAACGATAACGATGCGTTTGAACCAACATATGGGCGAACGAGACGCGATATCAGAAATCGACGAAGCGTCGCCCCGAATTATCTGCCGTTAAAAAAAGCAAGAATAATGATCCCCGAGTTCGACGGAACCTAGCGACATAAATTGCAAGAATTTTTAAACGCGTGCAAATACGCTGTTCAAAACATAAACCCAGCAGACGAAGAATCGTTAATTCAAGCCATCTTATTTACAAAATTAAAAGGGAAAGCGATGCAGGACTTTGAGACGCAAGATATATAAACGTTCAACGAATTAAAGCAACAACTCGAGACTTGTTACCAGTCGAAACAAAGCACGACACATTTACAGATCGAATTCAACCCGCTAAAACAAAAGCCGAATGAAACTGCGCACGCTTTCGGACAACGCGTTGATTTACTAGCAATGAAATTATACGACTCGATGATCGAAGGAAAGGAGCACTCCGCATTATCAAAACGCATGATTCAACAAACAATCCAAGCGCAGGCATTAATAAATTACCAGATCGGGCTACACGACGAATTACAAGTGCTTGTACGCGCGCAGCGATATACGACGCTCCAAGAAGCGATAACGGGCGCGAGCGCCGAAGAAAAACTCAGACCGGGAACAGCGAGAAAGAGTAGTTTTGTTAATAAAAATAAAACCGAATCAAGTTACCCGCGAAATAGTCGAAATCCGACACCGCAATGCTTTAAATGCGGAAAAAACCGGACGCGATTGTCGAAGTAGCCGATATGCGCTCCCGAAACCGGAAAAACCCTCGCGAATAAACGCAATAAGTAAATACTGCTCGCATTGCAAAAGAACAGGACACAGCCGCGACGAATGCTGGAGCCTAAACGGAAAACCGAAACATAGTACAGATAAACTAAAAATCGGAAACCAACAAAAAACACGCGAAGAACATCTCCGCGCGACCGAAAGAAATCGCGACGACAGAAAAGGAACGCCGATAGCGCAAGTAGCAGCAGCGAAGACGAGCAGGATAAAGCGAGAAAGAAACAACCGCGACCTGCATCTGAGTATCGCGTTACACATATTAAAGATATGCCACGCGCACAGAAAAAAAAACGGATTTATTGCTAATAACGTTACCAATGCGACAAGCAAAAGACGGAAAAATACAGATGTTGTACGACTCAGGGTCGACCATCTCATTAATAAAATTAAAACAGTTAAAGGACGACACACTAATACATGAAGGTAAAATCGCGCTTACAGGCATAACCGGGCATAAAGTACACACCATAGGAAAAATGTACGCCACGATTAAGATAGAAAATCACAAGGTAAAAACATGCATTTTACGTTGTAAGAGACGACATTCCAATAGAATATGAAGGAATAATAGGAATTGATTTCCTTCGACAACATTCGGTATCCTGTGATTATAATCAAAATCAATTAAAAATAGGAGAAGCCGTGCTAAGATTCCATACGTTTAACAAAACAATCCTAAAACCGCGCAGCGAAACCATCGTAAAAGCGATAACGAAGCAAAATCGGATAGGAATAGTACGAGCAGAGGAAACAGCTCCAGGAATCTACCTTGGAAACTGCTTAGTAGAACCGAAGGAGTACACGTGTCCCGTTGGTATCATAAATACAACCGATACGGAAGTCGAGATACAGACGCCGAACGTCACACTCGAAGACATAGAACGCGAAATCGAATCCAAAATACACACGATACAAGCAAGAAAAAATTTTAAGCCTACTAGCTCGAGACAAATCTGACAACTACTACGCACGCAACATTTAAATACGGAAGAAAAACAGGCACTCCTACGGATATGCAAAGAATATTTCGATACATTTCAGTTAGACGGAGAACCACTGACGTGCACCGCGACGGTAGAGCACGAGATAAACACGCGCGCCGATACCTCGTCGGTGAACACGAGACCGTATCGTCTTCCCGATAAGCACAAGACGGAAGCAAATAAACAAGTGCAAGAAATGCTGAAAAATGGCATAATCCGAACAAGCGCGAGTCAATGGAACGCACCCTTATTAGTGGTACCGAAAAAAGCCGACGCATCCGGAAAACCTAAGCTCCGAGTAGTAGTAGACTTTCGGAAGCTAAACGATTTAACAATAGGCGATTCATTTTCACTGCCCAATATCACCGATATACTGGACCAGTTAGGAAACGCTAAATATTTTACCACACTAGACTTAGCGTCAGGATATCATCAGATACCGATGGCTGAGCAAGATAAACAAAAGACAGCTTTTTCAACGCCCTACGGACACTATGAATTTAATAGAATGCCGTTTCAATTGAAAAATGCGCCAGCAACATTCCAGAGACTAATGAATTCAATTCTAACCGGAATGCAAGGACTTAAATGTCTAGTTTATTTAGACGACATCGTCATATATGGAGCGAGCCTAGAGGACCACAATAAAAGACTCAAGGAAGTACTGCAGAGACTCCGAGAAAATAATCTAAAGTTGCAACCAGATAAATGCGAATTTTTGCGCAAGGAAGTAATTTATCTAGGACACATAATTTCGGAGAATGGGATATCTCCGGATCCGTCAAAGTTAAAGGAATTTCCGACGCCGAAGAAAGTAAAAGATATACAATCTTTCATAGGACTAGCCGGATATTACAGGAAATTCATAGAAGATTTTTCAAAAATAGCCAAGCCACTGACGAAATTAACGAAAAAAAACGGAAAAATTCGAGTGGACTATGGAACAGCAAAATGCTTTCGAAATACTAAAAGAAAGATTAATGACAGCGCCAGTGCTAATGTATCCAGATTTCAATCAAGAATTCATAGTGACCACTGATGCTTCCGACTATGCAATCGGAGCAGTATTGTCACAAGGAAAAGTAGGTAACGACCGGCCAATTGCTTACGCCAGCAGAGTTTTATCGCGGGCGGAGCAGAATTACAATACAACCGAGAAAAAATTATTAGCGATTGTATGGGCTGTAAAACATTTTAGGCCATACGTATACGGTACAAAATTTAAAATCGTAACCGATCACAAACCATTAATCTGGTTATTTAATGTGAACGATCCCGGATCGAGGTTGATCCGATGGAGATTAAAACTCGAAGAATATGATTATGAAATCATCCATAAAGCCGGACGAGCGAACGCAAACGCCGATGCACTGAGCCGCAATGTAACAAGAGAAGCGCATGAAACAGAAGAGGAAGAACGAGAGATCCTCGCAATAGAAGAAGAAACAAACTCCGACGAAGAAAAAATATACACGGAGGAAGACAAGAAACAGATATTATATGAATATCATGATGCACCCACAGGAGGACATCAAGGAGTTGAACGAACGATAAAAAAAATCCGCCTAAACTATAATTGGCCAGGAATAACAAAAGATGTAGAAAAATACATTGCAAAATGCGAATTGTGCCAGAAAAATAAACTATCGCGAAAAAATAAAGTACCGTTAATAATCACGGATACGCCTACTAAACCTTTCGAAAAATGTGCGTTAGATATTGTAGGACCGCTAACAGTTACAACAAACGGAAATAAATATCTTTTAACATTCCAAGACAATTTAACGAAATTTAGCAAAGCGATACCGATTCCAAACCAAGAAGCGAACACGGTCAGTAAAGAATTCGTTACAAAGATTGTACTTGAACACGGAATACCGGAAAAAATTTTAACGGATCAAGGCACAAATTTCCTCAGCGAAATATTTAAAAATACATGTAAATTATTAAAAATAAATAAAATACAAACAACCGCCTATCATCCGGAAAGTAATGGCGCGTTAGAACGATCGCATCGAACATTAGCGGAATATTTAAGACACTACATAAACGAAGACCAGACAGACTGGGACGAATGGATACCGTTCGCAATGTTCACATACAATACGACGCCACACACAGCTACGGGGTATACACCCTTCGAATTAGTCTATACGGGCACCAAGCAGATTTACCTACGTCACTGACGAGACCGCCTAAACCGACATATAATTACGACGATTACGCGCAAGAATTGAAAGAAAGACTAAGGGCAACGAATCAGCTCGCAAAGGAGCATATCAAGGAAGAAAAAATTAAAGCCGAAAAACAGTACGACAAAAGTACTAGAGAAATAAAATTTAAAGTCGGCGACAAAATACTAATGCATGACGAGACCCTCCGACGCGGACGATCTAAGAAACTTGAACCCCTATGGACCGGACCATACGTAATAATTGAAAAAAGTTCAGACGTGAACTACACGATAAAAAAGGGGAGGAAAGCAGTTCGCATGCACATAAACAAATTAAAACCATTTATAGAAAATTAAAATAAAAATCTTAACCTATTCATTGTTTGAACGACCGAGAAATCGCATCCGCTCCAAAGTGCGACGGACAAAACGTACATAGAAAAATAATAAAAAACACGGGCAAAATTGCAATACGAGGAAACTGTAAATTAACAACCTCAGACATGACAATACAAACGAAAAAAACTGTCTATGAGACAGATATAGAAACTTACTTACCCGAAATCAAATCACACTTCAAAATAAATGTAAATTAATAACAATGGAAATGACGATCCAACCAAAGGAAGTCATACAAGGCAACGAACTAGAAACGTATTTACCGGAAATTAATACTACATTTATACGAGACAATACAGACGTACTAGACACGAAACAACAAAACATCGTACAGCATTTAGAATTAACAGAATTAAAAAATAAAAAGAAACATACGAAACGACCGTCAGTCAGGATATACGAAGAAGACGAACCACGTATGTCCTACGGATTCCCAAAACCCATATTAAAACGTAGTTTAAGTACACGATTTTAGATAAGTATAGGAATAATAAGAAACGATTATGCCTCATATTGTATACGGGAAAAATGTTGTACATTAGAATAAGAAAAAATAATTTTGTTTGTTTTGCGAAAAACGTCACTTTTACACCTCCGTTTTTCTTTTTTTTACGGGGGAGGGATGTTATAGCCCGAACAGGCTATACACGAATTATTAAATATATTATTCTAAATATATATTATTTGATATGATTGCTCAACGTGTAACGCGAATACAGATCACGTTACGAACGTTGACCGAGCGAAGCGCTGACAACGCGAGCCACGCGCGAAGACCGAGCGACCGCGCAATCACTCATTACGAAAACGCGGAAATCAAGGCAAGCGGAATTAATGCGTTGCGAAAATGCAACGTAGAGATCCTACCTAAAAGCGAAAAGGAAATTGCGAAAATGCAAGCAAAGAAGTCCCTTAGAACTCCTTAGTTTGCATCCGGACCTTGCCGCAAAAATCGAGCGACACGACACATGGTCTTGTCGCTAACCGATCCCCTCCTGGGAAACCAAGGGGAGATAATAAAAAGACCCATCGCTAACGAGCGGCGGGCGGTGTTTATCCTTAATTAATATTACGCGGGTAGTAGCGCTAACAGTCGCAAGTGTCAACAGCGAGCGTCGATAATTATTGTAATATCGAGCAGCCACACTTAGTAAAAATCGTGGAGATCGAGGAGCAAGTCTCGCGACGTAAACACGACTCCAAACACGCGCACGCGAGTGTCAGATAACTCGATACGCGACCCGAGTAGGTAATAAATACGAGGACGAATTATAACTAAGACCATTTGAATGAATAAAAGTTTTATTTAACATAAAAAGTGTCCAGTGCTACGGGTAACCCGCCAGACGCATCCCAGATTCCTAAATCTTAATCTGGCAACGATCCCGAAATTTACCGTGCCTCACCCGAGGCATAACAATAACTTAAAATACTTATATAATTTAATATTTCGCATATATATTTTATAGTATGTAAAATATTTCAGCAGCGAATTAGGACAATACCTAACATGATATTTGGCCTTGGCGGCGTAAACATTGACGCGCGTAAATATTACATATGATAAAATATTATTGCGCCAATTAATAAAAATTTATGTTACAAAATTTATTTATTATTTTTTCTAATATTAAAAATTGTATCAAATTGCAATGTGATTAAAATAGTGGAACATATTTAAGAAATGATATGAAAGAAATTTTTTATTAAAACAACAAACTTAAGTATAAAATAACTTTTTAATTAGAGAAAATTTGGCGCTGCTAAACTGAACATATGCTAATCTAATTAACGTATTATTTACATTTTGAATTTTTGCAGCGCCAAGTTTTTCCCTAATTAAAAAGTTATTTTATACTTAAATTTGTTGTTTTAATAAAAAATTTCTTTCGTATCATTTCTTAAATATGTTCCACTATTTTAATCACGTTGCAGTTTGATACAATTTTTAATATTAAAAATAATAATAAATAAATTTTGTAACATAAATTTTTATTAGATGGCGCAATGTTTTTATCATATATCTCACTATTTTTGTAGAAAATTAAAACAACTATTTTGTAAAACAGTTTTCTAGTTTGAATATGACAGTGTTTTTTTATTAAAATAATTAAAATAACACTATTTTGTATAAGAATTTTTTACAACAAATTGAAATACCACTATTTTGTATAAGAGTTTTTTTATAGTAAAAGGCGCTTGTGCGCGTGCACTTGGCGCTTTTTTCACTTTTTTTTAAAAAAGGTAATTTTTTAGCAGTTATATCATTTTTTTATGTGTTATATATATGTTTTGCTACTATACACATGCTTACAAGCAGTCAGATAAAATGAATATATCTACTATATTTCTGAATTATAAAAAGCAATCCTTTTATTTCTTTGATTTCTATTGAACAATATCTATTTGTACATTCTTTTTTAAAAAAAATTACTATAATTTAAATTAAAATATATTACTATACGCTTGTGCTATGCTATAAATTATTTGACCGTCTAATCCGTCTTGTATCTTGATTATATATCAAAAGCGAAAAATGTAAAAAGGAATCCAGTGTATTCAAATGCATTTGTCAAAGGATTGTCATCATATAGTTATTTGTCATGCATCATATGCAATTACAGGTATAAGTAACATTGGTGAAACACAGTCTGTGATCAAGTCTTATAAATTTCTATTTATATTTTATTTCTATTTCTATCTATTTTTTTTAATAATTTATAAATTTATATAATAAATTTATAAATACATTTATTTTTCAATGGAACTAGAAAAATTTTTCAAGCTGTTAAGATTTTGACAAAGTCTGCGACAACATATCTATTGCAAACCAACATATTGTAACCAATCCTTGTCTCGATACTAAAAAGAATAATCAATAATATCAGTTTTAATAACAAATTTCTTCTGTCAAATATATATACCAAATAGCATTCCCACAGATGGAAAAATACAATGTAACAGATCTATTATATTCAGTAACGATACTAAAATATATTTCATATATTTCAAGCAATGCCTTCGCATCGAAACAAGAATTGACTACAATATATTGATTTGCAATAAACATGATGCCACAGGCATTGTCAAAATCTTATCAACAGCTTGAAAAATTCTTCTACTTCCATTGAAAAATAAATGTATATTTATAAATTATTCTTAAGACATGCATTAACTATACAGACTGCGTTTCACCAATGTTATTTGTACTTATCTGTAGTTACATATGATGCATGACGAATAACTACATCTATCTATTTTTTTGAATAATTTATAAATTTTTATAATAAATTTATAAATACATTTATGTTTCAATGGAACTAGAAAAATTTTTCAAACTGTTAAGATTTTGACAAAGTCTGCGACAACATGTCTATTGCAAACCAACATATTGTAACCAATCCTTGTCTCGATACTAAAAAGAACAAAATAATCTATAATATCAGTTTTAATAACGAATTTCTTCTGTCAAATATATATACCAAATAGTATTCCGACAGATGGAAAAATACAATGTAACATATCTATTATATTCATTAACGATACTGAAACATGCTTCATCTATTTAAAGCAATGCATTCGCATCGAAACAAAAATTGACTACGATATGTTGATTTGCAATAAACATGATGCCACAGGCTTTGTCAAAATTTTATCAACAGCTTGAAATTCTTCTACTTCCACTGAAAAATAAATGTATGATTATAAATTATTCATAAGACATACATTAACTTTACACACAGACTGCGTTTCACCAATGTTATTTATACTTATCTGTAGTTACATATGATGCATGACGAATAACTATATGATGACACTCCTTTGACAAGTGCACTCAAATATACCAGATTCTTGTGTGTGTATACTTATATTACTGTTCGCAGTTTCCATTCTGGTTTTCGACAGGTATTTGACGTTAAATTTTCTAGTGTGCAACATTATATAGCGTAGCACTCTTTCATTTATAAAAAAGTAAAGCTGCAAAATTCTTCATGACACTTCTGGATAGTTGAATCTATAGAATACACACATCTCTTTCTTATAAACATATGTATTGCGATATTTTGTTTTGTTTTTACACATAGCATAAATTACTTTTGTAATGTTTTATTTTTCTCTAATATAAATGAGATATACCTGATCCAACTATCCACAAGTATTACGAAGAACTTTGCAGTTTCACTTTTTTATAAATGAAAATGTACGAACACTGGATTTTGGCATTTTGCAAACTTAACCTATACCTGTCAAAAGCAAGTATGGATGCGAGCAGTATCATTACGGAGCGCCGTTAGCGCAATCTTTCGTCAAAGACTCCAAACGTACAAGAATACATTGCCATTATTGCATGTGTGTTGTGTACGTGTATATATACGTGTAGTATAATACCACTATATTCGTTGCATGTGTTGTGTACATATATGTATAGCGGTAAAGGGGCGATGGTGATGACGTTTCTTAAATGAAAATTTTCACATTTCGATTTTGCTTCGTAATATCTCTGCTTTATAGAATATGCGGAGCGAAAATAAAGACACTTTCCTTATATAAATCAAACCCAAGCTATCGATTAAGCCTATCAAGAATTCGATCGGTTCAGCCGTTATTCAGATCTAGTAATCTAAGGTATTCTCAACTATCCGACTCGCGTATAGATACCCGGAGTGCCTCGCTGTTGCTACGCGCGATCTTTGCTTCGCATGACTTGGCGCGAGACACTACCGTGTCTCTTGATAAATGTTCGTAAACGTCACAGTGACGGGAGAATGTCGGAATATCGCGACAATTAACTTACGCGATCGTAATTAGTCACATTTTTTCAATTAATGCGTATACATACAAATGCAAATTTTCGGTGCGCAGCCGGTATAAAAAAACTTCCGCTGCATATTTCGAATTTTTCGTACGAGAGAACTGAAATCTGTCGTGTATCACGAATATTAAAATATCGACAGTGCCATGCAAGGATTACTGTGTCTCGCGTTGAATTATTCGTCTCGAGACTATCGTGAATGGAAAACAAGTTTTCGGGAGTACGAGGGAGGAGGGTAATATTACAATTGTCGTACAAAAAACTTTTTAACCATACTGATCGGCTGCAAAATAGAAAATTTCTTGAGTCTCTAAAAATTAGCTAATCAATGCGTTTAAAAAGTTTGTCGTATGGCAAATCGGCCTTAGGCTGCGTTCAGTAACATCACTCGTGAACATACGAGCGTTGTTCTATCTTTGTTATTTAGGGTTATTTAAATACGTTCAGGAAACACAACCATTGGGTAGCAAACACTGATGCCAGAATTGAGACACGAGCAATACGACTCCGTAATGGAGTGGATACACACACAAACGTGAATTGTGTACATGTAATGCGCAGAGCGCTCTGCACATTACGTGTACACGGTTCACGCTTGTGTGCATCCCCTCCATTACGGAGCCGTGTTGCTCGCGTCTCAATTCTGGGGCATCACTGGTAGCAAATCGTACGTGATTGGTTCTTACTTCAAAAACCAACAAATCAACGAAAAGTTTTTAGTTGACTAATTTACCGCTTCGCCTTTTGCCGCGCGGCAAGCGTTTCCGTTTGCTGTGTGCGGGAGCCATTTGTCGCGAGACATCATTCTTCAAACACGTACTTCGCGCAATCTGTGATAAGTGTGTTTTGTCCTGCCGACTCCACGATTCCTTCCTTCCGCAACGTTGCGACAATGGTCGTAGATTGGTGATAAAAACAAATCGTTCAGTAAACAGATTATAATTATATTTATGAGTGTAGATCA
This sequence comes from Formica aquilonia x Formica polyctena, assembly GCA_907163055.1. NCBI lineage: Eukaryota > Metazoa > Arthropoda > Insecta > Hymenoptera > Formicidae > Formica > Formica aquilonia x Formica polyctena. The sequence goes on along the minus strand of CAJQTV010000959.1, from coordinate 45,600 downwards.
CCGCGAGAAAGACGCAAGAAGATCGGTGACGAAACCACGCCGGTCTTCTCGAAATAAATAAAAAATCAGTAGGTATCCCTTACAGTAGAATTTTCCGACGAAATTCTTCTAAATAATAATAATTCTTCTAACGAAATACCCGATAAACATACTTGCATCAATATTAATAAAAATAATCATAAGAAAATAAGATTTTTTCTAATCTGACCACGTGCGCGAGAGTCCGCCGAGAAAGATAATATTCAAGAGACTTTCGAATCGATATCGGGCTCACCAATCGACGATCATCACGGGTAAAAAGTAAAGAAATACCCAGCGTAATAAAGACACTGACACAATCCGTTAAAATTTGAAAGATCCTCACTTCTACGCAATCCCTCTTCCTTGAAGTTTTGGAAGATCCCCACTCCTAGAATTAGAATACATCCCCGAAAAGATATTATAAAAAGAAAATTCATAGAACTCGAACACATTTATTCTGCAGTCTTCAATCCGATTTCAACCAGTTTTACTCTGTGCTTTCACACCGTAATTCGCGAGTTAGTTTGTGCAACCAGTGTTCTCACTTGGCGTCGATTCCAGCAACACATCTGCAACCACGAGTCAAGTACAATATCGCACTACGTTATACGAACCGATTTTGAAAACACCATGCAACTTCGGCAGCCCTCCATCGAATCACTATTTAAAGAAAGTAAGGCGCTACAAATCAATTTTTATTATACGCGTAAACTTTCCGGTCGGGATAGAGATCCTATCATATTATTATTTTTGCACTGGTTCCATAGTTAAAACCATCTCGGCCAAACGATTAAATTCTCGAACCAGACATATATAAATCGGGCCAATCGCGCCTATCAAATAATTTAGTGCTAATTTGTTGCCGTATTCCGAATTTTGTTACTCAATCTGTTTAGCAGGAATTTATGTTAAGGGCCGTACAATTTTTTTTTGGGCTGAAAATTTTTATTTAAGTAGTTAATAATATTATATTAATTTTGTAAAAAAATTAAAAATTTTTATCAAGTCGTTGCGCTGCAAAAAAAATCTAAAAAAATGTACTCATTTTTCGAGGTTTCAAACGGGTATGCCCTCTTAAAAGCGGTGGGTGGGGAGGACCGGCTTGACATTAAGCTAACTACATCGCGTCGTATAAAGTCCGCGGCGACAAAGTGCCGAGTTATAATACTTTAAAACGCAGCAACAAATTTAATCTCTTATATAATATATTGATAATATATTGTTCACAAATTATTTTAATACCAAATAAATGTGAGCAACAAATTTTTTTAGTTAACTTACGTTATAGTACTGCACGTCGTATAGGATCCGTGGCAACAAAGTGTCGAGTTATAATACTTCAAAATGTGCAATTAATTCAATCTCTTATATATTTCGATAGTACATTGTCCACAGATTATTTTAATACCAAATACATGCGAGCAACAAATTCTTTTAGTTAACTTATGTTATTATACTGCGCGCCGTATAGAGTCCGCGGCGACAAAGTGCCGAGTTCTAACACTTTAAAACGAGCAACAAATTTAATCTCTTATATATTTCAGTAGTATATTGCCCATAGATTATTTCAATACCAAATACATGTAAGCAACAAATTTTTTTAATTAACTTATATGGTATAAGTCCGCGTCATATAGGGTTCGCGGCGACAAAGTATCGAATTTTAATACTTTAAAACGGACAACAAATTTAATCTCATATATATTTCAGTAGCATATTGTCCATAGATTATTTTAAGACCAAAAACATGCGAGCAACAAATTTTTTTATTTAACTTACGTTATAATACTGCGTGCCGTATAGGGTCCGCGGCAATAAACAGTCAAGTTTTAATACTTTAAAACGAGCAACAAATTCAATCTCTTATATATTTCAGTAGTACATTGTTCACAGATTATATTTTCAAGAGTTAAGGGTGGAGCAACAAAATCGGATTTATTATAAATCGCGAGCAACAAAATCAAAGAAACGTATTCAATCGAAATATCTGATTAATTCACAGTTTTAGGATGTTGTGCTGGTGTAGGATAGCTAGGAGTGGTTTTCAAGAGTTAAGGGTGGAGCAACAAAATCGGATTTATTGTAAATCGCGAGCAACAAAATCAAAGAAACATTATCAACTGCAATATCTGATTTATTTGCAATTTCAGAATGTTTTGTTAGCGAGAGGTAGCTTTGGGGATGGTTTTCGGAGTTTAAAAATGGATCAAAAATATTGGGAATAGAACAACAAATTAGCACTAAAAAAAATATGTCGTATTTTTATATTAAAAAAATTTTTTTTTAGGCTGTGCTAACATTAATTTTAAGTTAGCACAGCCACTATTTTCTCTGAATCGGCCTGAGCAATAAAATCGGGAATTGAACAACAAAAGAGCACTAAATTTCTGTATAAGTTTTATTCGATTGTGCTACAGTGGCTGTGTCAGCTTAATAGATGTTAACATTTGACTTTTCAACGATCTCGATAATTTAGATTAAGAACATGTTGTAAAACGATCGAGTCGCAGAATCGAATAATTAATATAACGATAAGCTCCGTACATATAACAATACATTAATCGTTTAATAATTAATTGATCTATAATTTAAAATACGATAAATATGCATATTAGGTTACACCTCACCGATGACTCTGACCTTGACATATGTTGTCAAGGACATAACCCTGAGTAACTTTTCCTTATAACTTAACCGGCGGTCTCTTATAGTTTCTGAGATATTTAAAGTTAACATTTGGGTAATAATATAGAGACAGAGAGACAGTCTGCCCCACAATTGTTGCATGGATGAAAAAGTATATGTGTGGACGCAGTGGGTTCCGCCCCCCTGCGGGGGGGCTCCACTTCCGGAAGATATAACTTAACCCAAACCTATTTCTGATTTAAAACTAAAATTTGGTTTGGGTTAGGTTATATCTTCCGGAAGTGGAGCCCCCCGTAGGGGGGGGGGGCGAAACCCACTGTGTGCACGCATATACTTTACAAAGCAAAGCGAAGTCCGCCCCACAATTGTTGTGTGGATGGGAAAGTATATGCGTGGACGCAATGGGCTCCACTATAAAAACACTAGACATATAGGTTTGCGTTGAACCTCGCTTTGCGTGGAAAGTAAAAAAATCCAAAGAGTTTCGTCTCTGGAAATGTAAAGAAACACTTTTTCCACGTCTGATCTACGTAAATACAATGTAAACAATTTCTTCATTTTTTCAACATTCTTTATTTTTCTTCATTTTATAATAGAAAAATCATTAAAATTGTGAAATCATAACTTTAAATATCTCAGAAACTATAAGAGACCGCCGGTTAAGTTATAAGGAAAAGTTACTCAGGGCCATGTCGTTGACAACATATGTCAAGGTCAAAGCCATCGGTGAGGTGTAACCTAATATGCATATTTACCTAAAATACTTATATAATTTAATATTTCGCATATACAAGGTGACCCGCAATGACCCCCCACTAAGTACATAGCGTTATTTCTTACCAAAAACTGAGACGAAAATTCCTGAGCCATTTTTTTATAACGCTTAATAAAGGAGTAAAGTCTGGCCAATCAGCGCCGACCTTTAGCCGGGCGTATGTCGGTGAGCCGCGTGCCGTGAAGCATGTGCCGCCGCATACCAGACTGCGCAGCGCCAAGTTTTTTTAATCAAAAATTTTTTTATGCTTAAATATGTTTCACTATTTTAAAAGACATTGCAATTTAGAAATAGCATCTTTTAGAAGTAATAACTAAAAAAACCTCACAAAGGTAAAAAAAATACGCCAAGTATATAAAAAAATCCCAACTTGTACGCAAAATAAGTTTATTATTTATCCCTAAAAAATAACTTTTGAAAAAATTTTTCCTTGAAAAATATTTTTCATACAAATTAAAAAACTAAAAAATGATTTTCCTTTAAAAAATAAAAACCTTTAAAAAATCAAAAATCAAAACTAAATATGAAATCAAGTTAACTAGCCAAGTTCATAGAAGCAGTTCAGTTTGTAAGAGTTTGTAATTTAAATAGTATTTGTTTGATAAAATCAGTCTTTCATTTATAGAAATATTATAGATTCTCTCGAGAAAATTAAAATGCATTTTATTTTTATAAAATTACGCTATTATGTCCCCCCCCCCCAAATAAATATTATATATAATATATAAAATAGCACAATTATATTGCGGATTTTATTACAAATAGTACATCATAAAATTACTTAACCCTTACTGCAATAACGTTGATCACATCGATCACCAATTTCGAGTTTAAAAGTGCCCCGTGCCAAACTGATCGACTTGTTTTGAAATTTATCATAAGGTTTACCAGATAGGCCTGAAACGAAAAAGATTAAAATTAAAGTGACATACAAATGCTTGTGTTTCACAAATTTCAAGCTATTCAACACATTGAATTCAACTTCAGTTCAATCACTTAACATAAGAGCAAGGATTCACCTTACCCCATTATAAATAGTAAATATTTCTTTTACTTCGACAGTTATTAATCGTTTTTATGTCCATCCGAAGTTAAGTGCTTTATGGTCACTTCCCTCTACCTGTGTGCAATGAAAAGAACAGAATTTTAATATTTAAATTAATTTACATATCTGGTTTTATATGTGCTACTGAATGTTTTATATGTGCTACTATATTGTACTTACTGTCTGTTACTGCCAAATCTCTATAACCCAATATGTTACGCTGTTTAGCAAAGTTCTTCAGCTGGGATTGCATACGGTCTAATACTGTATGCAATTCCAGCTGAAGAAATCCCAGCTAAAAGTATACCGGCCTTCTTGAAAGGATTGATTGATTTTGCTTTATCCTGCAAATAAGCGCTATAATTTAGACAATATTCAGATATAATTAAGAAATAATATACTTATAAAACAATAAATAAACATATAGAAGCAGACATATATAAGCAGATATATATACAAAATTTCAATCTACTTACTCGATAGGACCAAATATATTTTCTGCAGCAGATTCAAATATAACATTAACTTTATAATGTTATTATATCTTGACGTCGCGAACATTAACCTTACAACGTTATTATATCTTGACGTCGCGATGCTACCGCGTACCACTTGATACGTATCATATACGTATGCACGCACATACACATTGTCTCTCAAGGCGTATTTGCACACTCAAGCGAATAATCGTACATGAGCGCTGCAAACGCGCCTTGAGGGACAAACTCGCTTTGCGTGTGTGCGTGCGAGCATACGTACGTGAGAGTCTGAAACTTATGATTATTATTATGATAATGATGGAAAACGAAAAATCTCACATTTCTGGTATACGATTATCATTCCTCAGGATTGACTGCACCAATCTTATTCAAACTGGTCGCAATCGAAAGCTTGCATCCATATTGTATAAGAAAAGTGCCGTTAAATTTTTGATTAACGGCTTGGTTCCTGAGGAATTTTAATCAAAAGTTTATTAGACGTAAAACTCCGGATAAGCTACTTGGTAGCGTCGCGGCCCCTGTACATAGGCAACATAGGCAAACCGCTGATAAGCCGAAACGTTTTTTTTATATACTTGGCGTCGCGACGCTACCGCGTCGCTTGATAAATAAATTTTGTAGCATAAATTTTTATTAATTGGCGCGCAATTTTTCAATATCACTATTTTTGGTAGAAAATTGAAGCAACTATTTTGTACAACAGTTTTTTGTTTTGGATAAAATAACATTACTACATAAGAGTTTTTCACACTTGGCGCGTGTACTTGGCACCTTTTTTTTACCTTTTTTTAAAAAAAGTAAGTTTTTAATAGTTATATCATTCTTTTTTTTACTACATATTATTTTAATAACATGTAAAACAATCGAGTTTTTGATAGGTTTATTCAACAGCTTGAGTTCGTATTATAAAAAGTATTTTAACAAAAAAAGTATTTTTATTTCGACTCTACATGTTCTATAAACAATATAAATTTATTAACTTAACGTAATATTATATTATATGTATACATTCTTTAATCTCTCTTTTTAATAGTATGTTCAAATTGTTCTTAAATAATAAGTTTCTTTCTTATAATTTTATATTATTTCTGTTTATGTAGTCAGATAAATTGCATCTATTACAGTTACAAATACTGAAAAACAACAATTTTGCTTTCTTGTTTGATATATAAAAAGTATCTACTCGTGCATTCTTTCTTTTACATTAAATTTTTAGTCTCTTTTTTTATATAAAATATTAGATTCAAATAAAATGATTTATACATTCATTTTTGCGCATAAAATATATACATTTTTATTACATTGAATAAAATAATTAATATGATTACAATGACATTAATTTTTGCGTCTTTAATCTGTTTGAATTTAAAATTTGATATGAATTTGTAATTATTTACAGTAGTATATCTAGGCCGGTTCTAACCCAGATTCTCTGAGGGTGGGGGGGGGTGAAGGACGAGGGGAAACCAGCGCGGGGGGTATGACGTCACCCGGGGGAATCGCGGCGACACTGGTAGGCGAGGGGTCCGCGGAGGGGGGAGGGGGACCGGGCGAAACGGATGGACGAGAGGTCCGCGGAAAGGGGGGTGGGGGATCGCGGCAAAACCGATAGGCGTGGGGTCCGCGGGGAAGAGGGGGACCGCGGCGAAACCGATAGGCGAGGGGTCCGCGGGGAACGCACGCGTCCGCGAGTAGGTGTGAGAGAGATAGCGCGAGGCGTTCGCAATGTGTGGGAGAGGGATAGCGCGAGGCATGCACGTGGATGATGCGAGATACGGCGTTCGTAAGACGATGGGTATGAGGGAGATAGCGCGAGGCGTCCGCAATGTGTGGGAGAGGGATAGCGTTCGCATGGATGTGGGAGAGGGATAGCGCGAGGCGTCCATATGAGCGTAAGACAAGGATAGCGTTTGCATGCACGTTGGGAAAGGATGGCGCGAAGATATTGCATGCACGTTGATGATGCGAGATACGGCGTTAGTAGTATAGAGGCCACTATAGCTAGACACAACAAATTCCCACCACCGTCCCCGACTCCCTGCTGTGAGCCTGTCTGGCCACGCCCACCACAGGTACCTATGGAAAAAAGAGGGGACTCATGGACGTCTACGAGACAATTTTTATTATTTAAAAAAAGGGAGAGGGGATGCGTAGACGTCTACGAGATAATTTTTTTTATTTTAAAAAGGGAGGGGACACGTGAACGTCTACGAGACAACTTTTTATTTTTTTATTTTTTTCGGGGGCGAATCGAAATACTCGGGGTTCGAACCTGGATCCTCCACATTTCCAGACAGGGTCCTAGTATGCTGGGCTAGCTGAAATCTTATTAGAATAAGGATTCGATGTAGTATTTGTAGAGAGTAGTCCTCCGGCATAGGGGACCCTGCGCTCTGATTGGCTTCCCTATAGTGGCCGGCAGTTTGATTGGATGAGGAGCATGTTTCTGAGTGAGAGGGAAGAACGCGGCAAAATAACACGTGTGTAAGAATCGGCAAGATGGCGGCCGCAGAGGATGGAGACGTCACGAGAATAGAAGGGGTCGTAAAAAGCAAGTCTGTGCAGGTAGCGATTACGATGGTTTTATAGCTTTATGACGTCACTTAGACGAGGAGAGAAAGGATAGGAAAATAGTAAATGTTTTTATATAAGCGATTTAAAATAAAAAATTTTTATTAAATATTATACTTATGTTTAAATGTAAATAATAATTTCGCAATGTACAAAACTTCTTATGTGACGGAAAATATGTAAATTCGCTGCTATATACATCGATAAAAACGAGAGCCGAGAAAAATTAACGTTCTATTATATATCCGTATGGCAACGAACAATGACTATCAATAAACCTACGTTTTAGTAATACAGGCTAACATACTTTAGTTTCGTCCCGTGTTACGATCTCATGAAACGCGGTGCGACGAATTGCTCTATAACGTAGGTTTATTGAAGTTCCAGCCAATTCTTCTTCGTTCTCTTCATTTTCTCGTACTCTCTCTTTATTTAGTAATAAATTCCTAATACTATTAAAATTGACTAACCGCGAATTTTCGTAATTTAGGGTTATGCCTTTAACTTTACATGACTCGTGCGTTCGACCGTCTGGTGCGCGTACAACATATGCATAAAATTTCGGACCACCGGACACGAACGCCTCGATATAGCTGCCGCTCCCGTAGCTCTCGAGTTCATCGGTCATATCGCCTAGAAAATTTCCCGTACGTGGCTTATACTCGTTCGGATCACCGCTGCTCACGTAAATACAAGAATCCGTATCATAATACAAAACGCGACGATCTAATCGCTCTAAATAAGAAAATAACGTTAAACAAGCTTGTGCCGTCGTATACGCCGCTATCACGACATTAGTCAGCGGGGAGGAAACAACAGCTTCTTGTCGCAATCGCCATGAAACATATATTACCTCATCGTTTACGGGTAATATATCGGTTATTTCATGCTCGGCACTTGTCAGCAATGCTATAAAACGTTGCGGCGTTCTCTCGATCTCGGTATTAGGTAAATTGGAACGGTGACCAAATTTACCCCAAAAAGAATAATAATAATTAAGCACAATTTCGCGACAGAACGTAAACCGGGATTCCGCGCGACGTTACGTTTATCAAAAACAATACTTTCGGTTTTCTCATACTCCCGCAGATATCTTTCTTTAGCATCGTCGTCGTTTTCCCCGCATTCGCTCGGCCACCCGCTGGATTCTTGTTTAAGTTGCAAAAATGTATTTATATACTCGGCGAACAATCCACCTTGACGGGTCGTATGATCGAATTGACTAACTTTATATTGCCAAATCTCACTTAGCCGTCACGTGATAACCCTTTTCGACGACCTTGCGTAATTCGCAGGACACCCACGTACCCTCAAATTCGCGTTCCTTAGCATTGTTATGCGTTACAGGCCGATTGTGACAATGTTTCACAGCAACTGCGACATAATGCAAAAAGCAATTTTCCCTGCGCGCGATATGGGAGTACAGGATGAAATAAATCATGCGTTGGAAGTATTTTACACCGTATGAGACCTTCGATCGTATTAAAATTATAATTTGGTGCCCTCCCGATTAATGCGGAACATTCCTCGCCGACATAAATATCAGGATGACCGATCGGGAAAGCACCTGTTTTCAAAACATATGGGTACAAGGAGCATACGTACACGTATCGTATTTTTTCCATACCTGTAACCTCATAGCGCGTCACAATATTCCTCGTGCGTCCACCGAAAAATGCATCGCGCGGATCGAGCGGAGGCGTTTCCACCAACGGATGGTTCTCGAGATATTCGCGCATTTCGCGATTATCTCGCATATCGCGATCGAAAGAGCACTCCCACTTTTTTATCACAAAGTATTTCCGTTGTCGAAGTCTCCACGAGATGGCGAGAGTTCGCTCGTAACGTGAGTCAATCGTATCCTTGCAATACGATGTAGAAAGTGGTCTATCGCGATTCATAGGAAAGCAAGACGGGCATCCGTGCCAAAAACATCCGTGAAATTGTAGCACATGACGTTGAAGCGTCTCTGTATCAGGCGTTTTGTAATATCCATCGACGAACGTGCCGTCGATTGTACGATATTCGCGCGCGCGCCCTGCGTGGTTTATAGAATGTCCGAGCGTTCCTTCCATATCAACCACTGCAGAGCTTTACGGGAATGATTGGTTGCTTTTCTGTATCCGCCAGTTGGAATGACGCCTATCGTACTTTGTTGCAAAAAGTTTTTCCGAAAAACAGTCATGCACGTCGAAGCAATTGCCGTGCATTCCTCGAACGGACATACATTTCCACGATCAATAAAAATTTTTCTGAACGCCATACATGCTTGTCAAAGAATATCAAGGTCGGTGCGACAATAGCGAATGATCTCACGTTGGAAATCGAACACGGTGTTTTTTTGTCGCATATCAGCATGCCATACAAGAAAGCGTTCGCGCTCTTCCGATTTCATTGTCTCCGGAGAATAATAATGCGCGTCAGGCAAGGGGCCGACATATGACTGATTTTTGACAGTGTTAAACAAATGCGGAAAAATGCCTTTATCCGACGTATCCTGTAATCCGAAAGCCTTCGGTAACTCGGATAAGCGCATCGGCATATAATTAACACTGTCGATGAATTTCGTATGTCCTACCGTTAACACCACGATCTTTGTACCGTTTAATATTAATTTAGGTTCTAAGTTATTACGATTTTCAACAATATACTTTAAAATAAATTGCGCGTCGAACGCTTTCGCATTATGTGCTATGCAAATGATCTGCTTGAAGTATTTTGTCGTACGCGTTGCAAAATCGACAAATTGTTTCACAGGATCATGTCGAAATCTCTCGCACCCCGCACCATCAGCACCTCGCGGACAAATTATTTTCTTTCGCACGCTTCGCGTGCTTTTTTTACGGTCGACGTACCTTCGAGTGACTCGTCTTGTCGCGTTTCAAAATCGTAAAATACGAATGCTACACGCTCTTTCTTGCTTGTGCATGCACGCTCGTTTGCCGCTTTACCGTCAGATTCTGTGCTCTCTTCTGTGCTTCGCATACCTGTCATCGCTGGAGCCATTGCCGATGATGAAGACGACGGTTTGGTAGAGGAACCATTATCACATCGAAGAGGTTGCATGTAGTACAAATGATTCTTAGGCTTTGGTGAACGGCATAATTTGCAGTAAGAAACACCGCATTCGTGTCTCGCACCAAATTTAACGATGCGATTGCATCCGTCGCAAAATCGCACGACATTGCAGATACTTTCAGATGATTTACCGTCGTACGATTTTACGCTGCGATGACGCTCGAAACACTCCTTACCGAAAAATGCGCGATTAGACGCATTGCATTTTATACTTTCGGACTGCTTACACGGCGGCACAGTGAAACATTGCGGGCATTTATTTGGACAGCGATGACACGTTTTATCGTTCCGATAACCTATATTACACGGCTCGCAATAATTCCTACAACCCGCGGCGGCATTTAAATTTACAATAGGGTTATAATGACGTAAACGCTCATAATACATTATATTTAAGCGTAACGAGGGTTCACGGTCGAGAGAAGCAAGTAGCGCGATTCCATCGTACATCGGTTTCTTACCGCGTCCAAAAGTACTGAAATTATAAACTACAATTGCGATATTATCAACTGCGAGATATCGTTGAAAGCGCTCGATTTCCGGAATTCCACATCCCTCTTCAGTTATCGTAACACCAGCGTTCCTAGTTAATTGTAATGCGCACTCACGTTGAAGCGGGGATTGCATGTGTCTTATATTATTCCATTTTTCATGTAACTGACCCGTACGTAAGTTACCGCGTTCGCAGTAAACTCGCGCTGCTACGAGAGCGCGTGGAAAACATAAATTGTCGGAATTATTTATTGTTACTATTGAGCGCTTCATAACGTCTTCGCTTGTTAATTTAGCACGTCCGCGACCCGAAGGAACCGTGACATTAAAAACACGAATGTTCCGCGATATCGAGCCCCCCAACACTCTGCGCTACTGAACTCACGAGTTTCCAAATATCCTTATACGACATATCTCTAGCCGGAAGAAAGGATAATCCTGCAGGGCCCTGAGATAAATTCGCCGAATGGAAAGACATTCCCACATAATCTCCCGGTTCGCATAAATTTAACGCATACGCATGAATTTCACGAAACGCATTTTCTAATGCGTGATAAATATTCGAACCTTCGCGTATCGGACGTATCGCAAAACTCACTTCTCTCCCGATTATGCCGAACCTCCTAAATTGTCGCATATTTTCCGTCAATAAATCTACGTAATTAAAATTAATATCGCCGACCTCATGACGTTGTTGCTCCTCTTCCACCTCCGGCTCCTCTTCACCATCTTCTGTCTCCGACGAGGGATTACAGCGTTCTTCACCGACGACTTCCTCTTCATTCTCATCCTCGTCAGTTCTTCCTCGTTATTACAGAGTTGCGCTGCTCGTTCTTCAGAAGTCACTTCTTCATTTTGACCACCACCGCCTCTCTGCACTGTCGAAGCAAAAGAAAAATTTAATTATAAATAAAATAAAAAGTACATCTACGTTATTTTTATACTTTTTAAAATTTTGTATCTCACCTAGTGATGTCATGATATCAGCTTCGCTGTCATTTTCATCGGAACGTGCTCTTCCTAAAATTTAATATTTTATCGATATTGAATATAGAATTTGTATAAAGATTAATATTTTTATTTTATTTTTATGCGAAACTTACTCGAAGGTCCTGTTTCTAGCTCTTCTTCAGCCGGACGTTTTCGAAGCTGAGAGGGAATCTCTCGCTCATCAATCGCAGTCGTGTTTCGATCTACAAATTATGATTTTGAAAATTTTGCTTAATCACTGTCTAGCGTATTCGATTACATTACAATTGTACAATAAAAATATAAACATTTTGCTTACCGTATAAACGGTTTTCTCGATGGTTTGATAGCAGGAAGGCTATAAGGCCGTCTGCATCCTCCTCCTCGTGGTCAAATGCCTCGCGCATTTCTATTATCTCACCCGCGATATGTAACAACTCGGCATAATTGCCGAAATAACCTAGCCTATATAGCACAGCGAGTATAGTATTCGAACTAGCACACGCAAATGCCCGAAAAACTGAGTAATTTATTTCCGACGATTCGTCCGATAACGCTGATAAATAGCGTTCACTATTTAACGTAGGCAACAAATTTGAGCCTATAATTATGCACTTGCCTAATACCTCTTTAAGTCCAGCCATTTTCGTCACTTACTCACGAAATACACGATATCGCTATTTTCCGCGGAACGACTCGCGTTACTTCGGATGATGTCGAACTCGAAATTACCTTTTTTACTTCGACACGGAGAATTTATTTAAACGCATATCCCAACTTTTTTCCAAAAAGGAACGCCGTTGAAAGATTAAAAATTTTTCCTTTCTAGGTAGTTAGATTAGTTTAAAGAAAACAAAAGAACGCCGACAAAAAAAGAAAAAAATCCCCGGATTTTCATCTCTTTAAAAAAAAAGTAGACAAAAAAATATTTTATTTTTTATTACGTTATTACATTATTTACTTAGTTTTATTACTTTTGTTATAGCGTTCCTAAAGTAAAAACTTTGTTGCGAAAAACGTTTTTAAAAAATTTCGTAGAAGAGACGGGATTATGCCTATTACAAAATTACTCCTTCATAAAATTTTTTACAATATAATCTCTTTACAATACAATCTATAAAAATTTATTACACAGGTGATAAACATTTATTTATGCTTTATAACATATTGTAAATGTATTTAGAGAAAAAGTTTAGAGAAAAATTTTTCCCTTGTAACGAATCTAATTTCTAGATGATTCTAGATGTTTTCCGCTTAATTTTTAGCAAGTTGAACAAGATTGAACATGAAAAATCACGATTTTTCCTGTTATTACAAGTTGTCTATGCAAACTTTTCCCCCACTTTTCTTTATATTTCGATATATAAGCAGCGCGAGAAGATGCGAATCCTTCATTCGAGTTTGCCCGTACGAAGTCTTCATTTCGGCTACGATACAAGAATTCGACATTGTTGTGACTAGTGTTCTCTCAGTTTTATTCAAAAAGTGATAACAATGGCTGCCACGAAAGAAGTTTCCAGTGATCAAACGAATCTAACCGATTTTGTTAAATCTACACACGTTTGTGATATTAGCAAATCGGACAACAATATCGACATCGATAGAAGAAACGAACAGCGATACTTATTACTATCGACAACGTATGCCCTTAATTCATCGTGTACTAAGAATCTACATGTGGGATTGCAAGCAACAAACGAAGGTTATTTCGCACCAATTGTTAAATTAACGGGCAATTATGCGGACGGAATTTGTCTCGATACCGACACCTGGCAGCAATTTCAACTCAACATGGAACAGATGGGACTGTACTTGAGTGAGAATCAAAAAACCAAACCAAGTCCGATTATCATCAACAATATTTCCATCGGCTTCACCACCGCTTACAGGACGAGGGCTGTGATAGTGGCTTACAAGGAAAATGTGAAACAATCCGCGAGTAATGGAGAGACGGAGGAGCAAGCGCAGCCGCCCTTGAAGAAACGAAAAACACACAGTGTCGCTATCGTGTTGCAGAAAGCAACTTTTCTCGGCATGGAAAATATTACAAGATGTGTGGATGCTCGATTGTCGCAGCCATTTTCCATCACCGACACCGTCAACACCTGCGCCAATTACTTAATGAACGAGATAGAATTAAAACTCCCATCAGCTTATATAGATCGTGAAATTATAAAACTCATAGTTAGTGGTAATTTTCAAGAAATTGAACACAATGTACAAACACAAATAAGGGATTTAACATTTTTAGATGTATATTTCAATATTGTATTCGAAGAATTACTTTTTCACTAGGATTTAATGAAATTGCGCGTATAATTTTAAAACGCAATTGTTAATTTTACGAAAAAAGTAAAATTTATTATCAATAAACATGAAATTTTTTCCAACTTTGAAATTACAGAGTATTTTTTCTTTTACCCCTCTCTATTATCTCCTTTACTTCTTTATTAGCGTGCATAGAATATTCCAACGTAAATTAATATCGGATGATAGCCGAGCGTTAAACGAGCGTCTTATTTCTAGCATAAGCACGCATAGAGCACCGTCTATAAGCTCGTAAGCAGCGGTGCTCAAAAACGCTGGCGCGAGCGCATGCCCGTGAATACGCTTACTAGCATCGTTTCCACGGCTACTTATCATCTAATCGCCCGCGGTGCTTTTCGCTTGTACGCGTGCGGGAAAACGCTAGCGCGAGCAGGCGGCCGCCGCGGTGGGCCCCCCGGAGCGCGGATAAGCTTATTACTCAACACATATCTACGATAAATATTAAACATATTCGTTGCGCGTGCGTATTTTTATGTTATTGTTATTAAATATTCTTGATTACTTTTTTATTTATGAGAGCGCACGTAATCGGCAAATCGCTCATTTCGCAAAATGGATGTACGGTGGAAACATCCTTGGACGTCGATCGTCTGCGGGCCTACGGGATGCGGAAAAACAGTTTTCGTGAAAACGTTTCTTCGTCATTTATCCGTCATGTCAGATGTTCGATTCGAGAGAATTTTATTTTATTACGCCGAGTGGCAAGATGCGTATCAACGTTTACAATGCGCCGCGAGTGAAAAAGAAGAAGAGAAAAGAATACAAAAAACCGGTTACGATAATAATGCTTTGATAAAATCGAAAAAAAATATCATCGAATTTCGCGAGGGGTTACCGCGTCCGGAAGATTATTCCAACGATGCGCTTTCGCCAAAATTAATAATAATTGACGATCTTATGAGGGAATCTTCGTCGTGCGACGCTATCGTAGATCTATTTACCAAAGGAAGTCATCATAAAAATCTCAATGTTATACTCATCTCGCAAAATCTCTTTCATCAAGGTCGCGGACAGCGTGACATATCTCTCAACGCGAATTACATAGTAGTTTTCAAAAATCCACGCGATCGCGCTCAAATACGTCATCTAGCGCGTCAGGTATATCCCGACGATCCAAAATTTATGGAAGAAGCCTACTATGACGCTACATCGAGACCTCACGGGTATTTATTTGCTCGATTTGAAAAATCGACTCCAGACGAATATCGCTTTCGCACGTGCATCTTTCCCGACGATACTCTGCATTACGCTTACATTCCGTGCAGATCGAACAATAGAAGTGGGGGTGTATAAAAGGTGCAAAATTCGTGTTCGCAACTTGTCAGTCGTGTGATTAGAGCGTAATGGTGAAAAAAGAAGAGACTGATAAAAAGTTGATGACATCGAATAGAGCAATAAAGAATGCTAGACGATCTATCGGTGAGAGAAACATATGCCTTTTAAAAACTTTGTGTCAATTGGAAAAAAAATCAAAGAACAGCATTCTTACGAGCCGCCGACAATAAACTCATAAAGTGCATTCAAGAGTGCATTTTCAATACGCTCAAGGGTAACGTACTGCTTCGGTGTAACGACAAAAAGCGATTAGCCAAACATAAAACGATCCTGCGTCGTGTCGCGGCGAAACAAGGTAATTGAAAGACTAAAAGAAAACTGTTAGTGCAACGTGGTGGATTTTTACCTTATCTTATTGGCCCTATACTAGGTGTTATATTATCCCGAATTATCGGCGAGTGAAAAAGAAAAAATACAACCTTAAACACCCCTGCATTTTCCGTACAGGTAAAAATAATAATAATAAAAAGAAAAGTATAATCGCATCAGTACTTTGAACAATGGAGAGGGCTAAGAAAATGGTTTTGATATCTACGGAAAATCTCGAGAGAATGCAACGAATGCAGCAGCAACCGGAAATATCATCTATTACGTCGGTTGATAACTCGACGAAGAAAAATACGGAAATATCTGATACGGAAAATATTAATAGTAATAATAATTCAGTACGGACACCGGGAACACCTCTATCGCGACTCGACGCGGAGATGTGGCGTATTCTTAACCTCGAGACCCCCGTCGGCGAGGACAAAAGATGGAAATTGTATAAGGAAGTACTCCAACGTTATCTTCACTTTGTTCGGGAAGCGAAAAAGCGCTCACGCAATGATACACAGGATAACGACGAGGACAATAATGACAAGCAAAACGAAGACACGAATTTGGATGTCGGTGATAACTAATTTATGGAAACGTCAACTATAATTAGCAGCGAGCGCGATGACGGTAGCGCTAGTAGTAGTAGTAGTAGTTTCGAGAAAAAACGCGCACAATCGGCTGAAATGATCAAAAAAATACTCGACAGCGTACCAAAAACTTATCGCGACAAAGCACGTGCGCTATTAAAATACTTGATCGATATTCCGTCTCCTAAGATTAGCTGGGATAGACGAGGACTCGTAACTATAGACGGTGCTGTCATAGCGGGTTCGAATATCGCTTATAAACGATGCGTGAGAGAAAAACAGTAACAGCAACCGGAAGAATTCAGTTTGCCCGATTGCTGCACGATATAGCTACTCCCTCCAATCTCATAGGAAATCGTGATTTATTACATACGTTCGTGCGATCACACCGTATTAAAATCGTGTTACCGCGCGGAAGTTCCACTTCGAAAACTTCATCCCAGCGTTCAAAGTCGTACAGACGTAAGGTAGACGAAACGAGTGAAACTGAAGGAGATTCGCTATTTGTATCCGCCGACGAGGACGAAGGCGACAAAACATTAACGAGCTACGCAGAAAAGGAAAGGATTGCTCGACTGGAGCAAACTCGAATGATGGAACTCGAAAAATTGTATTACAGTCCCCCGCACTATGCCAGCTATTCGGCGACGGATAATTTATCGCGAGCCGCTAAACCGAATTTCTCACGTAATGAGGTCATTGACTGGCTTAAATTGCAAGACGCATACACGTTACATCGTCCGGTACGTCGAAAATTGCCACGCTTACATTATAACGTGACAAATATCGATGACTTATGGGAGGCTGATTTGATCGATATTCGTAATCTCAAGAGCTATAATGACGGTTATTCATATCTATTAACTATTATCGACGTACTTAGTAAATTCGTTTGGGTAGACCCTTTACGCGACAAAACAGGTGCCTGCGTGGTAAAAGCCTTTCAACGTATATTCTCGAGAAACAAAGAGCTACCCGTATACCTGCAGACCGACAAAGGTAAAGAATTTATTGCTCAGCATGTACAAAATTTCTTAAAAGAAAGATATTCGGTTTCGCGTAACTCGTAATCCTGATATTAAAGCAGCTATAGTGGAACGTTTTAATAGAACGCTCAAGGAACGAATGTGGCGATATTTTACGCACAAAAATGAGCGACGCTACATCGATGTTTTGCAGGATATCGTTCACGCTTACAATCATACCCGGCATTCCACCATCAAAATGCAACCTGCAGTCGTTACAACGGAAAATGCGCGAATCGCACGTGAAAATATGAATCGTCGCTGGAACGACAACGGCGATGGGACGAAGAAAAAGAATCACGGGCAAAAGGCTAAATATAACGTGGGCGATTTCGTGCGTGTCAGTAGAGCAAAAGTAGCCTTTGAGAAAGGATACGAGGCAAAGTGGAGCGAAGTGTTGTTCCTCTAGCCGCTAAGGAAGAGGTCTTTAGGGATTTATACGCCCAAAGGATTAGGATCCACGCTCGAAATAAGACACTCCCGGACGTTAGGTAGAAATTGATATATTTCACAAGTTTTTGTACACTTTTACTTATTCGCGATTGTAATAGTCGGGCGTGATACGTACGGTATATCGATACTGTTGATCTGAGCGAGCGAGTAGCGAGCGATGTTAATGAGCTATATTACTGAGCTAGCTTCGGTGCATCTCGCGCTGAATATATATTAATTAATTAGGTCGTTGATTAGGGAGGAGTGTGGTGTCCCTGACCGGAGCATGTCTCGTGCTCCGCTCGTCAGCTGCTTACTCAGCTTCCGAGAACTTGACCGTGTCTTACTTTCATTTTATTAATACTCTTTTATTCTTTCTTAATTACTTTTCCTTGGGCTCTTTCCCTGATTCTAATGCTTTGCTTTAGTCAGCTCTTTCTCAATCTTTTCTGTTCTACTTTACTTGTTTTATCTTTTAATATATTTAGAGATTGGTCGGGTTACGACAGAAGAAATATTTCGTATTCACCGTGTTCTCGAATGGAGAAAACTGCACGTATACGAATTAAGCGATTTAACGGGCGAAGTTATAGACGGGATTTTTTATGAACAAGAATTAGCGCCTGTTATTAAAGACTTGCAAGGAGAAGAATTTATCGTCGATCGTGTGATAAAAAGTAGAGGTCGCGGTAACAATAAACAATTATTAGTTAGTTGGCAAGGATATCCTTCAAAATTTGATTCTTGGATACCCGCTTCAAGTTTAAAATCTTTGAATTAAAAATGAGGGAGGAAGGATTATATATGATTCTCCCGAGTATTAGCAGCATGCGTTTTTTCCGGAGAATAAAACCACGTGTTTCACCACTGAATTACCTCAACGTATAGACTTGCAGGGACGTTGGGAAGTAGCGCTCACGGAGATTCAATTTCCGACTAGCTTTCTTCATATACGTCCTGGAGAAGGAATCATAAAATTTATCGATATTCAAGAATTCACGATAGGCTCCCAAAAAAAGAAAATCAACGCTAGGAAATCTGAACTACCTTTGGGTATTTACTCGAGTTTGCACGATATTATAGAAGCTGTGAATTACTCTGCAAAATCCGTGGGTTCGCATATCCATTGGCAATTTGGTGCTATTATCGGGCGCAAAATTATTATGAAACTTTCCTGCGATATTACGAAATGTGATATGATTCATTATGTAAATTTTTCCGAAAAACTTTGCCGTATACTCGGCATCGATACGCGCAATAAGCTCAATGCTAGCGTTATGGATCATTTACCGCTGTGGCTCTTTAGTGAAACCGACTTCAATATACAGAATGACGACGAGAAGCATGGTAAAATTGAAAATAATACCGGTACACCAGGCGTTTTACCTTCCTGGATTTATGACGATGTTGAAATTTAGACATCACCATTTTACGTATTTCCGCGCGAATGAGTAATAATAGCCGCCGAACCAGCTAGTTTGTTGCGCGGTATCCCCGACAAGCTCTTTGTCTATTGCGATATTTGCGAACCATATATTACTGGTGATGTACAATCTCCTCTTTTGCGAATAGTCGCACTCGATGTTGGAAATGATTACGCGTTCGCGTGTACTCAAATAAAGCATTTCTCGCACACTCAATACATTGCCCTGCGTCAAACGTCTTTTTGCACAATCGAGATAGATATAAGAGATCAACTAGGACAGAGTATACCATTCGAATTTGGAACGCTGACAGTGACATTACACTTTAGGCGTATCGAGTAGATAACATAATAATAATTAGAGACCGCGATAAAAAATTAAACGTTAATGGATTATTATTCGACGTTTTACGACGAGTTACAAAACGGCGGCAGTCGCGGCGGTGGAATTCCGCGAGTTTTTGTCAGATCGCCCTATCAACGAGGTCACGGTATTGGTAGTTTTCTCGGAGGATTGTTCAGACGTGTACTAACTTATTTAACTAGAGGCGTACGTGCTGTGGGGAAAGAAGCTTTACGTGCCGGTGCTAATATAATCGAAGATGTTGAAAACAATATGCCGTTTAAAGTAGCGGCCAAACACCGATTTGAAGAATCGCGCGACAATCTTAAGAGAAAAGCTAAAGAAAAAATAAGTAGTCTGATGAAGGGTTCGGGTTATAAGTCGGATGCAAAAATGCATGTAGCTCAGTTTCCTTTCGGCGGGCTCAACACGCGCATCGCTAAATCCGCGACGTTACGTAGACGACGCCAGGCGCGTAAGAAAAGTTCGTCAAAGCGCCAGACGCGAGGGAAAAAAAGAACAAATACAAAAATCGAAAAATAAGAAAAGAAAAAAGCGCACAACGGTGAAAAGACTTAAGATATCCGCGAAACAGCGTAAAACTGCTAGAAAGCGCACCGTATCCGACATATTTTCTTAAATGGCATATATTCTAAACAAATTAACAGCGAGAATTACAGCGACGACAAAAAATTTGCGGTAAATAAGCATGTCCTTTCTTCACACCCATTCGAGCGAGTGTTTAAAGAGCGAACTCGATCTCTTTTCTTTACCGCCCACACAAACTAGTATTGAGAGTTCGCAATGGATTCATTACAAACCCGTGACTTCGCTCTCGGACGATTCCCCCATAGAATTCGTCATCCCGGGTCACGGAGAAGAATATTTAGATCTCACGCACACCATGTTAAGTCTTCGCGTACGCGTAGAAACGCCGGGCGATTCCACGGGGCATACTTCGGGCGCAGCCGTCACGGCCACTATAGGCCCCGTAAATCATTTACGTGTCGCCATCAAACAATGTTTACGCGTACCGTATATAAAAAGTAGGCAGTTCCATTTAAAAAATTGAAGGTGACCTTGCTTTTTTATGGAAAAAAAATGTTTGTTCAATTTTTATTATTGCAATTTGTTGCCGGTTAGAAACTGATAAATTTCTGTTTATGACTTTTTTATGTCAGATTATTGTAAGTGCCTTAAAAATCGTGGTCGACCGTTACGTTCTTCCCTCTCACCCTGTATATTCTCCTGAGTGTCCTTCTCCCGAACCACCGTTTTCCCCCCGTTCGCTTTCTTCACAGTCTTCCGAGGACGATAATTTCGAGAAGGCTATCCAGGATTTCTGCGATGAACTCCCAGACCTGGAAGCCGCCTCTTCCTACCAAAATTAATCCCATGCTATTTTTTCATTAATTCTTTAATTTTCTCTCTTTTATCGTTGTATTATGTAATATAATTTCGTGTACTTTCCGCAGCGGTAAAATAATCTTTCTGTAAATAAATATTAAGCACTATGTAAAAATTTTTCCCTGTATATTATATCATATTCCCTTGCTATATAAATAAAGATGTTTTTTTATTTTAAAGAACCAGACGAAAATATTTTTCTTCCCTTCCTTTCTTCCCGGCGTGTCCATGACGTCATAGCCTCTGCCCTACGGCTCCGTATCAAGCAGTCTCAGCTACCCGGTCAACCCTGCCCGTACATGTACGCACGTGTTCATGTAGCGTCATATCACTTGCTTTATTCTAGCGGTATTCGATTTTTCTCTTTTCAACAGGAAGGGTGGAAGAGGCTGGGTGACATATACCGTACATCTCCCAGTTTTCCTCTAAGGGGGGCGATGGGGCGATGACGTATACCGCACGATATCCTCCGGTTTTCCGTAAGGGAGGTGGGGAGGGTGGGTGCCATATGCCGAGAGACATCTCCATCCTCGGTGGCCGCCATCTTGCCGATTCTTACACACGTGTTATTTTGCCGCGTTTTTCCCTCTCACTCAGAAACATGCTCCTCATCCAATCAAACTGCCGGCCACTATAGAGAAGCCAATCAGAGCGCAGGGTCCCCTATGCCGGAGGACTACTCTCTACAAATACTACATCGAATCCTTATTCTAATAAGATTTCAGCTAGCCCAGCATACTAGGACCCTGTCTGGAAATGTGGAGGACCCAGGTTCGAACCCCGAGTATTTCCACTCGCCCCGGGAAAAAAAATAAAAAAATAAAAAAATTTTAAAGGAAAAAATTTAAAATAAAAAATAAAAAAATAAAAAATTGTCTTGTAGACGTTCACGTGTCACCTCCCCCTTTTAAAATAATTAAAATTATCTTGTTGACGTCCACGCATCCCCTCCCCCTTTTTTTAAATAATAAAAATTATCTCGTAGACGTCCACGAGTCCCCTCTTTTTTCCATAGGTACCTGTGGTGGGCGTGGCCAGACAGGCTCACAGCAGGGGGTCGGGGTGAGTGGTGGGGGTTTGTTGTGTCTAGCTATAGTGGCCCCTATACTACTGGCGTTCGCAAGGCGGTGCGAGAAGGATAGCGTTCGCATGCACTTAGGAGAAGGATAGCGCACGAGTAGGAAAAGGATGGCGCGAAGATATTGCATGCACGTAGGAGAAGATGGCGTTCGCATTGGCGTGGGAAAAGGATGGCGTTCGCGAGAGAAAAAGAGAGAGATAGAGAGGTAGCGCAAGGCATGCAGGAATAGGAGAAGGAAAGAAGGAAGCAGAAATAATTCACACTTTTTATATATAATAAAAATATCTATTTAAAAATTGTGTGTGTGTGTGTATGTGTGTGTGTGTGTGTGTGTGTGTGTGTGTGTGTGTGTGTGTGTGTGTGTGTGTGTGTGTGTGTGTGTGAGTTTAAAAATAATAATAAAATAATAATAATAATAAAAATTATAATTTGAAAGTGACGCTCCCCATCTGAAACATAAAAATACAAGACTTATTGATAAATCTATTTGTTAATATTATAAAATTTTTAAAAATGGATACCTACATTATCCTCCTGGGGCCGCAAGCTCTTCCTCCCAATCCTCCTCTTCCTCTTCCCACACCTCTTCCAGTAGTGTTAATAGGAGAGTTCTAACCCAGGTCCTCCGAGGGGTATGCGGGGCGAGGGGAAACCGTGCGGGGGAATGACGTCACGCGGGGGAATTCCGACAAGGTAATACAGTTTTTCAAACAGAAACAAAAAAACGATTATCCTTTTCATTTTTTCTAGGAAGAGCCGTTTATTGGGGGTCGCATGTTGGGATATGTTTATTTATAATCGGCGCGTATGTATTACAAAGGCGGGTGCCGATGTCCGGATCCTCGAATTTATATTATATTATATTTATATTATATTATAAACAAATAGCGTCTCGCAAGATTGCACGTGCGGCCGAATCGGCGCGGTGTATTACAAAGGCGAATGCCAATGTCCGGATCCTCGAATTTATATTATATTATATTTATATTATATTATAAACAAATAGCGTCTCGCAAGATTGCACGTGCGGCCGAATCGGCGCGGTGTATTACAAAGGCGGGTGCCAATGTCCGGATCCTCGAATTTATATTATATTATATTTATATTATATTATAAACAAATAGCGTCTCGCAAGATTGCACGTGCGACCGAATCGGCGCGGTGTCCTCTTCATTTCTTTTCTAGGAAGAGCCGTTTATCGGGGGTCGCAACATTTATATATAATATTGTTACGTTCTGCCGATTGATGATAAAAACGAATCGTTCAATAAACAGACCGTAATTAAATCTATGGGTAACCGTGAGAAAGATACAGGAGGATCGGTGATGAAACGTCGCCGGTCTCCTCGAGATGACAATAAAATAAATAAATATCCCTTAGTGGAAATTTTTTTGGTTGAAAACTAAAAGATAAAGACTAGGTATTCCGCGAAGTTGCGACAATGTTCATCGATTGGTGATAAAAACGAATCGTTCAATAAACAGACCGTAATTATATCTATGGGTAACCGTGAGAAAGATACAGAAAGATCGGTGATGAAACGACGCCGGTCTCCTCAAGATGACAAAAAATAAATAGATATCCCTTAGTGGAATTTTTTGGCGGAAAACTAACAGATACCGACTAGATAATAAAGTTCTTTTAACAAAATACCCAACAAACACAGCTGCACATAATGACAATAATTTTTTCTAACAAAATATTTAATAAACACGGCTGCATCCACAACAATAAAAATACTCATAAGAAAATAGAATCTTCTCTAACATGATCACGTGCGAAGGAACTCTCGAACCGATATCCAAACTCACCAACCGACGATCACTACGAGTAAAATACGAAACGTAGGAGAAACACCCCGCCTAATGAGAACACTGACATAATTTTTAACTTATTAAAGTTGGAAGATCCCTACTTATGCGCAAGTCCAATTTGTTAAACCTTAGAGAGACCTTACTCCCACGCAATTTTTCTAGGAAGAGCCGTTTAAAAGCGATAGATGAAATATATATAAATGAAGAACGAAGGGTGTCAAAACTATAGTAGTACACGATTTGAAAGCGTATACATCGGTTAAAAAGTATAGTGGGTTCTTCATAATTTTTGTGTGCCAAGTGTTTGACGGCGACCAGATTTTGTCACTCTGTCAATCTGCGAAAATGGAAATAAATAATTTTGAGGCAATATTAGACGAGTCGTCTGACGAAGATCACGCATTATCAGACGACAGTGATTACAACAGCGATCAAAGCGAAGATCTCACGAAAATTGTTGAGAAGATAGTGCCTCATTCAGAAATTATTGCGTTGAACGGATGTACAAAATTTTGTGTTATATACTTTTATTATTCTACGGGTGGTGATTATGTTGTATGTGCTTCGTGTATGATAACTATAGCAGACACTGACTATGGGTACATGTATGCTGTTCGGAAGCATGTGACTGAACTATACGACATGATAAGTGGTCGATCCTGCTTCAATTGCAGACAACCATTGTATCAGATAATGCCGTGCAACATATGCCCAATTTGTACGCAGTAAAACAAAAAAAAAACAAAAAAAACATGGAAAGCGCCGAGCAGACTGAACGTGACCTGTTGGAGCTGTCGCATCAAGTCGCCACTTTGGGCGAGTATTTTGCATGGGCGCAGCGATGCGAAGAATTCATCAAACAGCTCGAGGAACGCAGTCGTATCAAGCATCCGCGGCTCTCGATCGGAGTTCGGCAATCTTTGGTGGCCAGAATCGCACGACTCGAGGGTGCGAGGACTCGATTAGAGAGACGATTTATACATAGTGGTGGTAATTACAGTGGTGACAATACTGCGGAAAGACTCATTTGGCGGGAGATCGATACGGCGTTTGAGAGCCACATATTGACTGGTGCGGTTATAAATCATAATCACATCGAGCCTCGTCAATTTCTCAAGGATGCCAAAGACATTGTACTCGAACACGTGAAAAACGTGCTGAAAAAACACTTTAATGTGAAAATTAATACAGTGTTCAATGGTGAATTCGTGACGGGTGATAAACGCGCAAATAAAAGTATCAATACGAAAAACTATGAACTTTTTTGCACGTCCGAACTACACGAGTGGTACGAGGGACACGTCATCGAGCCCACCCTTGCCTCGCTCGAAGAATTTTAAGAACGCGATAGCATGTGGGCGTTGTCGCGAATCCTCGATTTAACTGTAAATATAAATAAATATAATCCAATGCGCGCGGGGTGCCATATTAAATTACCGCGAGAAATAATCATGAAGAGAGCGGTAATAAACGTGCAATCCAAAGACAATGCGTGTTTCGCGTGGGCGGTGGTCGCCGCTCTATATCCAGCCGAAAGACACGTGGATCGGGGATCATCGTATCCTCATTACATGACAGTGCTAAATCTCCAGGACATTGAGTTTCCGATGACATCGAGTCAAATTAAAAAATTTGAACTTCACATTTCGATAAATGTATACTGCATCGAGAAAGAGAATAACATTATCCCGATACGTCTGAGCGAGCAAAAAAGGACAGACACGTCAACTTACTGTATATACAAGATTCGCAAGATCTCGGACATTTTACGTGGATCAAGAATTTATCCCGCCTCGTG
This sequence comes from Formica aquilonia x Formica polyctena, assembly GCA_907163055.1. Classification (NCBI taxonomy): domain Eukaryota; kingdom Metazoa; phylum Arthropoda; class Insecta; order Hymenoptera; family Formicidae; genus Formica; species Formica aquilonia x Formica polyctena. The sequence goes on along the minus strand of CAJQTV010000959.1, from coordinate 19,611 downwards.
AGCTCGCAACTGAGCAAACATACTGGCCAAAAATATATCTGCGATCGGTACGTATATTTAATAAAAATGCAATAAATATAATATATACGAAAGAAAAATTAATTATTTCTATTTTTTTACAGATGTTTACACTATTTTAGATCAGACGACAAGTTGCAGTCGCACACTGTAGACTGCCGAGAAATGAACGAGTGCGCCATCCGATTACCGGGCGATAAAGATAAGTGGCTCGCATTTAACAACTACAACAGAAAGAAGCGGCTTCCTTTCGTCGTATACGCCGACTTGGAGTGCGTGCTGAGGAAGACCGACGGTGATCCGATGACGTCTACGTACACGTTTCAACATCATCAAGTATTTAGCATAGCTTATTATGTACATTGTTCGTACGACGAATCGTTATCCGCGTATCATTCTCGCCGTAGTACGGATTGCGTTTCATGGTTCGTGTAAAAATTAAAAAATTTAGCACAACGCGTAAAGACTATTTTAACCACGAATGTTCCCATGGTAAATTTAACGCAAGATGAGCGGGAAAAGTTTCACAGCGCGACACATTGTCACATTTGTGAAAAACCGTTCGCGCAAGACGATACCCGCGATCATTGCCATCTTACCGGGCGGTACCGAGGTCCCGCGCATTCAAACTGCAATTTAAATTATAAAGACTCTTTTTGCATTCCCATAGTATTTCACAATTTATCCGGTTACGATTCACATTTTATCATCGAGGAAATAGCTACCGCGTTCGAAGGCTCGATCAACGTACTACCGATAACGAAAGAAAAGTATATTTCTTTCACGAAATACGTTAAAGATACCGCCGAAAGATGAGATTGCCGAAGCGATATAAAGTTACGGTTTATCGATTCGTACAAATTTCTCAATACTAGTCTCGAAAAATTGGTATCGTTTCTAAATAATGATAAACTCCAAAGTTTACGTTCCAAATTTTCCGCATTATCCGATCACGATTTTGAGTTATTGACGCGGAAAGGTGTCTTTCCATACGAATATGTGGATTGCGCGGACAAGCTGCAGAACACGCGTTTGCCATCGCGCGAATCATTTTACAGTTCCTTGACCGGCGACACTATCCGAGAGCGATTACGCGCACGCCGAAAACGTCTGGAGGCGGTTCTCCGTTCGAACGCTAGGCGAATACAGCGACTTGTATCTAAAAACGGTTGTCTTGTTATTCGCCGACGTTTTTGAAAATTTTCGCGACATATGTATCGAGAGTTATGGGCTCGACCACGCGTATTACTATACTCTTCCCGGATACACGTGGGACGCCATGCTAAAACATACGAATATTACGTTCGAATTACTTACTGATATCGATATGGTTATGTTTATCGAACGGGGAATACGCGGTGGCCTGAGCCAATGTTCCGGCAGATACGCGCGAGCCAATAACAAGTACACGCTGTCTTACGATCCATCGAAACCATCGTCGTACATGATGTATTTCGATGTAAACAATTTGTACGGTTGGGCGATGTGTCAACCGTTGCCATATGTCGAATTTCGATGGGTCGACGACATCTCTGACTTTGACGTTAGCGCGATCGCTTCGGATTCGCCCACAGGTTATATTCTCGAGTTCGATCTGGAGTATCCGCAACATCTTCACGACGCGCACGCTGACCCACCGTTCTGTCCGACGCGCGATAAGCCGCCCGGTAAGCGGCAGGACAAGCTTCTCGCAACCTTATACGATAAGAAGCGTTATGTCATACACTATCGCAACCTGCAGCAATGCACGCGTCACGGCCTTCGCGTCGCAAAGATACATCACGTATTGCAATTCGCTCAATCCGCATGGCTCCGCGATTACATCGAACTCAACACCCGGTTTAGAACGCGCGCGACAAACGATTTCGAGAAAAATTTGTACAAATTAATGAACAACGCGGTATTTGATAAAATTATGGAAAACGTGCGCAATCACGTCGATGTAAAATTATTAACAAAGTGGGACGGACGATACGGCGTGGAGGCGATGATCGCGAAACCAAATTTTCACAGCAGGAGCGTCTTTTCGTAAAATTTGGTCGCTGTCAAATTGCACAAACTCGAGGTGAAATTCAATAAACCGATTTACGTCGGTATGTGCATCCTCAACATTTCTAAAACGTGTTTGTACGAATTTCATCACGAATACATGGTACCATTATATCGAGAGAAATGTAAAATAATGTACACCGATACAGACAGTTTGATTTATCATATCAAGTGCGAGGGTGTGTACGAGAATATGAAACGCGATATCGCTAGATTCGACACGAGCGATTATCCGGTTAACAACGCGTACGGTATACCGCTCGAGAACAAGAAAATGCCGGGCTTGATGAAGGACGAGAATAATGGTGCGATCATGACTGAATTTGTCGGGGTTAGAGCAAAAATGTACGCGTTGCGAGTAGATAGTAAAAAGGATATAAAAAAGGTTAAAGGCGTCAAGAGTAACGTCGTAGCGAGAACGATAACATTCGACGATTACAAGCGGTGTCTGCGCGATGAAATTGAAATGACTCGGCAGCAGTCCTGCATAAGATCAAAATTGCACGAAGTGTACACAATCAGCGAGACAAAAATCGCCCTGAGTCCGTACGACGACAAGCGATATATCGTACTTGATTCGACCGACACGCTACCGTGGGGACATTTCCGAATACCCTTATAATGTAATGTATATATATATATATATATATATATATATATATATATATATATGTATATGTGTATGTATGTATATATGTATGGGGAAAACAAAAGAAATATAATTCTATCTTTCTTTTATATTTTATATTTTATATTTTATATGCTGTATGTATCTTACATATATTTTATTTTTTATATTTTACATATTTCAGATACTTTATATGTATTTCGTATTTTTCATATGTTAAAAATAAAATACAATTTGTATGAATTAAACCACATTGTCCTTGTGTATCCAAGAGTTGTGCGATCCATCGAATCCCAGCCATTTCACGTAAACCCCGTCATCTCTCCTGCGCAGTACTTTCTCCACGAGATACACGTCCAGATAAGTCGCGCGATGCAACTCGTATTCGTAGAACGCTCCAGCGATGGATTTTCCGCGATAGTCCTCGAGTAGATAGTTTACGGGATTAGTACGCTGCACTTTAACGTTCTTAAACACCTTGGTGGTCCAATTTGGTGTGTAACCCTTCTCGAAGATCGTCTTATACTTGCTAACGCGTACCGGGTTACCTACTTTAAATCTTGCCGGTGCCGCAATGTTTACGTTGCTGTATACCGTATTTAAAAGTTTATCGGCGATCGCGGGGTAACATCGATAGGTCTCATACCGATAGTGCGATGCTTGCGCGCGTTGTAATCCGACACAAGTCGCGGCAACGTGTCAACCCACTTGTAAGTTCCGCTCAGCGTAAACATTTTCATGTCGTTCTTTAACGTGCGATTGAATCGTTCTACGACCGATGCCTTCAACACCGAATACGTGGAATAATGATTGATGTTGTGTTTTCTCATGAGACGTTGTACGTCGATGTTGTAAAATTCCTTTCCCATATCGGTTTGCATGTTTTTCGGGCACCTTTTACTATCTCGAATTATCTCAGCGATAGCATCAGCCGTCTCACTTTCGCCTTTACTCTTGAGCGGTACGGCCCACGCGTACTTGCTCAGCACATCGATGACGGTAAGTATGTAGTGGTGGCCTCTGTTGAAACGTGAGTACGGAAGCATCTCGACGATGTCAGCTTGCCACAGGTCATCCCCGTAGTATGACATGTTTTCGAGGAAAATTTCTTCTCGCCGGAGCATGCAGTTCCTCGACGAGTCGTAGCTTCTTAATATTTTTACGTCCATCGGATTTTAACAATGTCATGTTTTTAGCTGTGCGATTGGTCGGAGCGTAATAATATGTGCAAAGAAATTACATTATGATTTATATCTCTAACTTTTTTTTTTAACCATTCAATAGCCGTTTATTTCCGTTTATTGTCATTCAATAGCCATTCTTTATCATCCGCTACCATTCGTTGCCGTTTGATAGCCGTTCGTAGCTGTTCCTGACCCGTCTGGTAGCCGTTCCTGATTCGTTCGTAGCCGTTCCTGATCCGTTCCTGAGCTGTTAGATAACTGTCTGATAACCGTTCTTGAACCATTCGTTGTCGTTCGTTGTCGTTCGTCAGCCGTTCGTAGCCGTTCTTGACCCGTTTGTTGCTGTCTATTGTTGTTCGTTGGCGTTTCGTTGTCGTTCGTTGGCGTTTCGTTGGCGTTTCGTTGTCGTTCGTTGGCGTTTTGTTGGCGTTTCGTTGTCGTTCGTTGTTGTTTTGTTGGCGTTTCGTTGTCGTTCGTTGGTGTTTTGTTGGCGTTTCGTTGACGTTTCGTCGTCGTTCGTTAGCGTTTCGTTGGCGTTTCGTTACTCGTTTCTAATCTAGCGATATTCGCACGCCGAAGCTCGTTTATCAGAGTCTGTAACGCTCGCACGTCCTTCTCAAACGAAACAAGCTTCTCGTCTGACTCTTTTTGTTGATTCCTCAACGTTTTAAAACACTGATCCATGTACAGTTTGTTGACGGCGTCGGTATCAACCTCAGGTTGCGCTACACGACGAATCTTGCACGACCTCGCGTCATAGTCCGTAACGGTGCGACACAGAGCGTTATCGCGCACGAAATTTCTCATTAATCCACTCCATCGACGGTACAAAATGACGTTCGTCACGTCTCTGCTCTGCTCGGATATCCCAAATTTGTTGATATGCATCATCGATGCGAGCGATGTCGGTCGATCGATTGATTAGTTTTGTCGAGACACCGTTTAATTTATAATAATGCCGACTTCGCGAAGTTCCTCGATGATCGACAGAGTCTCGTTGTCGTGACCGTTGTGACCCGCTTAGTGCGAAGCATCGAGCAATCGTAGATGATCCACCAGCTCATTGGTATCGTCCCAGTGCACGTAGTCGATCTTGTTGTCGGTTAGCGTCATTTCGCGAGGCACGAATAATCCCTTTCCAGATTTTTTTTCCCTTGGGTTCCATCGGTATCAACTTTGCGATTATTTCTTTGTACTTGTATCCCCTGTTACTCAGTAATCGACCGTGCGCATCGTGATTGCGTTTATGCGCGCTCGTCGTCAACAGCATGCTCTTGTCCGTTCGGGGGCTTTCTTGAAGATCAACTCGTAAAGACCAGGTGTGCCGACGTATCGTACACCGTCGATAATTATGTTATCCGCGTTGTCCACGTCAAAATATTTATTACCGAACATCATTCCATCGTTGTCGAGATAAACACCGTACACGGTGTCAATACCGCTCTCTCGATTGCCGCTCAGGACAGGCCAGATGTACCTTCGACCCAGTGGACCTAACTGATCTCGCAACGTTTCTTGACCTTCCGGCGTTTGCAACTGATTTCTAACGGATATCACGAGCGAGTCGTCCGTGATTTCAAAAACATCCTGGCTCGCGAATAATTCGGGCATCGTAGGTTGTGCGGTTCTCACTGTCGCGGACGGTGTAGAGGTTATCGCCGGTACATCCAGTAGAGCATCCGATCGTTTCGATTTATGCGATGCCGGTGAACGATCCGACCTGACGTTGGATCGTTTTCTCTTTTGCAGTGTCGCATCATCCTTCTCGCGCTTCGGGATGGACAACGCTTCGATCCCCGCGTCGGTGTTACTCTCAGACTCGTTCTTCACCGCGATCGAGCTAGAGTTGTCGACGATCTTTTGTAGCGGCTCGATGAGAGGTCTAAAGCGCCTGTCCAACACGATATCTTCCTCGATCTTACCGGTCTTCAAAGCGCGATGTTTCTTGCGAATCGATTCGCTAGTTTTCACAATTGCCCTCGCAATCTTCTCGCGCTCGCGAATATCCTCGCTCTTATCGATCGCAGCCATCGCGGAAAAGCAAAAATGTCGATCTCTCTCTTACGTTTCACCCCCGACGAAGTATCGGCAACGACTAATCGTTTTACGGTATCGCGAACACGTTAAATCCTTTTCTGTATCGTTGAGCGAGCTGTCCTTGTCTATCACTACGAATCCGTACTTGCGCTGCTAACAATCGCGACACAACGCGCAAAATTCATCGTACGGCATGTCGATATTTACGTGATCGTTGTACACGTGTTTCAGGTTGGTACCATCCTGTTTGAACAGGATCAGCAGGTTCGCGTTATCGCGTATCAGATGTTTAGGTATTCTCACGTACGTCTGACAGAGATAAAAGCAGTCGACGCTCGAGTGCCAACCCATTGATAACTACTCTCTCACCGCATCTTGCTTATCGCATGCCACGTCGTCAAACACGAAGATCGAGTTTGGACGCGCCTCGCTTGGCGGAATGACGTCACTGTTGTTGGAGAACGTGAAGTAGCCGATTTCGTCGATCGATAGTAGTATATAAAAGCATATGTCCTGGACCGGATTTTTTTTCCACCACCAAAATCAACTAAAAACATCAAAATCACCTATAAAATCATTCATAAAAGCAATAAAATTACAAAAACAACGAAGGACACTTACGAAGTGATTAGATCCTTCTTATTTATCCATTGGTTATGTGTATTTTCAAAGCCTAGCTATTTAACATAAACTTTATTTCCTTTTCTTTTTAGAGTGTATACAAAATAGAGTGATGAATTAATAAAAATTTTATATAATAAATGGAGAGGGAATGTTCCACATGTCAAATTATTAAACCACATTGTAATTTTGTTAAATCAAATAATTTAAAATATGGAATCAGTTACACCTGCTATGAATGTAAAAAACTTCAAAATGAAAAAATTACTTGTGATGTATGCATTAAAGAAGTTCCAAAACGATATATGACTAGACGTTTTAAACTAGAATGGCATATCAAATTAGATAAATTTATTAATAAACTATTACAACAAAATGATGAATTATGTTCAGAACTTTCACAGATTTAAGAATGTTAAGAATATTAACTCTAAAAATTATGTTGATAAAAATTTTCGCTAATAAATAGAGCCATCAAGTAGTAACGAATTTCCTTTTCATGAAAATATTTTTTCTCAACCGAGAAAAAGGAAAGATGGGATTATAAATAAATCAAAAGACTTTAAAGAATTACCAAACAATTATTGCGATGAAGAAGAAGTCAAAGTTGTGAGAGCTAATGGTGTGTGGAATAACATGCTTGTTGATTATACATTCTATTCGGATATAAATAGTTATGATTTAAGTATATTTCTTAGAAGAACCAAACCATACGTAGAAGATAAAATACGAACTGGATTTAGAAAACATACAGCTGTAACAGTAAAATTAGTTGCAAAGGTGAAATATCATGTATTGGATTTATGTGGTAATGTAATTGACTTACATACACATTATTTTCATAGTAATGTTGAGCATATTTTATCTGAGGATATAATATCTGATATAATAGAAATTATATATAATATCATTTTAAATAAATTTGCCAGCTTTAATGCAAAAAACACCAAGTTTACATTCGATAGGGTTATTCAACTTGATTTACAGTCCGATAAATACTCCCCTCTTCGAGGTGGAACTTATGTTAAATTACCCAATTATATTATAGCAAAAAAATGCTGCATTAAAGTTAACAATAGAAAAACTAATAAATTTAAATGTAAGAATCAAGAAAATCTTAGATGTTTTGAGTATGCATTAGAGAGTATACTTAATCCTGCTGATGATCATGTAAACAGACCTTACGAATATGATATATCGAGGTATAAAGTTTTAAATATGAATTATCCTGTACAAATTATAAAAGAAAATACGAAAAAATATGAAAATTTTTTAAATATAGCTATAAATGTTTATCGAGTAGACGAGAATAATGGTAAGTTTACTATTGGACAAGCTATTACAAGTGATAATTATAAAGATAGAAAATGTATACATCTTTTAATATACAAAGAGCATGTAGTTGGAATTAAAAATATGAGTGCTTTATTAAAAGGACAAATAACAAAACAATGCAGAAAGCGATACATATGTGAAAAATACAACGATTCGTTTGAGAAAGAAGAAAAGTATAATGATCATGTTGCTCTGTGTATATATGAAAAACAAAAAATAAAAATGCCCACTAATTAAATAGTACTAATTAAATAGACAATATTTTTCCATATAGGTGCAGAGCAATATCATCTATATACAGTTAGTTCTGATTTTGAAGCAACATTACAAAAATCAATTATGAAAAATGTCATTCATGAACATAAGCCGGATAGTTTCTGCTTTGATACAATAGACGAAACACAATTAATAAATAATGGAAGTGTTGAACAGTTAATGAATGAATTTAACAACCTTATTGTTAAATATGCAAGAAGATATTATAAACTTAGAAAAATAAATAAACCAATAGCAATGACAAAAGAAGATATTAACAATTTCAGGAAAGCTAAAAAATGCCATATTTGTAATGGTGAATTTGCAAATATGAAATTAAGAAATAATGAATTTAATGAAAAATTAATAAAAGTAAGAGATCACGATCACTATACAGGACGTTATCGCGGGGCAGCCCATGACAGCTGCAACTTAAAACTAAAATTACCAAATTTTGTACCAATATTATTTCATAATTTGAAATATGATTCTAAATTATTTCTAAGATGGATTTTGAAACTAGGAGCTAAATACGAAAACGGGCAGAAAAATAAGAAAGCTTTAAATATAATGCCAAACACAAAAGAAAATTATGTTACAATTTCCATAAACAACGTAGTTGTTGATCAATATGAACAACAGTATGACAACAGTAAAGAATGCAATAAAAAATATAAGAATGAAATTATTGAAACCTGTAAAGAATGCAATTCGAAAACCATCATTAAAAAGAAAGGAGATATTAATAATATACATATGGAGGTGAGATTCATTGATACATTTAGATTTATGGACAAAAGTTTAGATTCATTAATTAAAAACTTACTTGACGTAAACGATTGTTTTTGTTCACGTTGCAAATCTGTTCAAGAAATAACAAATATGAAGTTACTTCCTATAAACGAACATGATGTACTTAAAATGATTGGAAGATGCAAAAAGTGTAATGGAAATGTATTTAAGCCAGTTGATTATTCCAAATTTAAAACTATGTTAAAGAGATTTAAAAAAAGAAGACTTACATTTAGTTCTACAAAAGGGAATTTATATGTATGAATGGATGGACTCTTATGCTAAAATGTATGAGTTATATTTGCCTAGCAAAAGTAAAGAATGGTATTCAACTTTAAATGATGAAAATGTGAGTCCTTCTAAACTTAAATTTGCGCATAAAGTATATAGACATTTTAAATGCAAAAATGTAAAAGAATATCATAATTTATACTTGAAATTAGATACTGTTTTATTACATGACGTTTTTGACAATTTCAGAGAAAAATGCTATAAAGAATATGGTCTTGACCCTGTATATTATATATCTGCTCCACATTTTGCTAATGATGCTTCATTAAAATACACAGGACAAACATTAGAATTATTATCAGATAGAGAAATGTACGAAACATATGAAACTGGAATAAGAGGTGGAATTCTATGATTCCATGAGGTGGAAGTCTATGATTCCACACAGATATGCATTAGCTAATAATTGTTACTTTTATGATAATAAAATTGGAAAGACTGTAAAACTATCCAAAGAAAAAGCAATAGAAAAAGGTATATATAACAGTAAAAAACATGTTAGCTATATTTTATACTTGGATGCTAATAATCTATGTGGGTATGCGCTTAGTCAACCCCTTCCTATAGGAGAATTTAAATATGAAGATGTAAATGATTTCACTCTTGAGACAATTAAGAACTTGTCATATGACGGAGAATATGGTTATACATTTCTCGTTGATTTGGATATCCCATTGGAATTACATGATAAATTTAAAAATTATCCAATGTTACCCGAACATTATGTACCTAGTTATGACGAATTATCCGAATATCAAAAAGAAATGATATCTAAAGGAGTTGGTAAAATACCAACTGGTACTAAGCTTATGTGCACGTTAAAATCAAAGAATAATTATTTAATTGATTACCGAATGTTGCAAGAATGCCTTAATCAAGGAATAATCTTAAAAGATATAAAAAAGGTAATATCATTTAGGCAAAAAGTATGGCTGAAGTCCTACATTGACTTAAACACAAAACTTAGACAAGAAGCTAAAAATGATTTTGAAAAGGACTTTTTTAAATGAATAATTCGGTATACGGAAAACAAATGGATCAGATAAGAAACAAATGTCAGGTGAACTTGTTTTATTCATATAAAAATTTTGCAAGGTGTAAAAATTATGAAGATAAACAAATAATAGATGATGATAAAGTTCTCGTGTATCGGAAAAAGAAAGAAATAATATTAAATAAACCTATATATGGTAGGTTTGCTGTTTTAGAGTTATGAAAGTTATTGATGTATAAGTTTTATTATAATTTTTTGAAGAAAAAATATAATGATAAATCTAAATTGTTAGGAACTGATACTGATTCATTTATTATTTATGTGGAAACAGATGATCTTTACATGGATATAAAAAACAATATACATTATTTTGATACAAGTAATCATAAAATCGATTGGATGCCACAAGTAAATAAAAAAGTAATCGGTTTATTCAAAGATGAATATCTCGGGATAGCTTTAAGAGAATGGGTTGGATTAAGGTCTAAAATGTATGCTTTTAGATACGATGAAACTGAAACAAAGTTTTGTAAAAATACTAAAAAGTGTATAACAAAAATAAAAGAGAAAAAAGTATATAAAGGAATAAAAAGATCAAATATAAAAAAAGTGAAATTTGATATGTACAAAAACTGTTTGTTTAAAGGTAAAAACACAACTGAAACTGTATACAATATTACATCAAAAGAACTGAAACTTTACACTGTTAAAATAAATAAAATAGCATTATCAGCATACGATGATAAAGTATATTTAAATAATAATATAGAAACGTCTCCTTTTGGTTATGAGAATACCTCATGTGGAGGGATCAAGGGTGTCCTACGGACTTAGTCTTTCAGACGTTTGACCTTTACAGCTAAGATTCAAAACTTAAAAAATGTGAGTGTAATGATGGACTTACATGAAGTGTGTCCTACGGACTAAGCGTCCTTCGGACTTAGCACAAAGACTAAGCGTCGAAGCGCTCGGATCACATAGTACTTCTCAGTAATTAGTCATGTTTAACTCAGTAATTAGTCATGTTTAACTGTTATCTTCGTATGGCTCAGGGAGATAACACACGCCTAGTAATCTTGAGATTGCCGGTTCGAATCCCAGCAATTCAAGATTTTATTTGCCAAGTGCGGCCGGCTTGGTAAATAATATGGCATGTAAAAAATAACTGAGCGGCGTTGTGTGTGTGTGTGTGTGTGTGTCCTGGCGCCAGGAATAAGAATAGGCAAACCTCCGGTTCTTTGACAAACCTTCGGTTCTTGAGACAAACCTCTGGTTCTTCGACAAGAGCTATACAATTCTTTCTATCACATCTAGGAAACTAGATATGAATTAGAAAAGATTGTATACCTCAGGGGCCCCTATAAGAGTGTTAAACTCTGAATCAAGTAATGAATTAAAGTTAATTGGACGTAAAAAGAAAAAAAAATCACCTGACGGTATGTACTCAAAATAAAAAAAAAAACCAGCTCTGGTGAGCACATACCGTCAGGTGATCTTCCTCACAGAGGTTTTTGCGTCCTTTGGACTTAGTCTTTCAGACGCTCCCTTCAGCAATGTCCTAGCAGGTCACTGGCACAGTGTTAATTCACTTGTAAACCTGCTTAAGATATATTTTTTTCTCATTCTTTTTCATGTAAGTCAATCATTACGCTCACATTTTTTAAGGACTTGATCTGAGTTAAGTTCAGACCCTCTCCTTCGAAAGTAAGTTTTAATTTATCAAATAGACCTATGTTATCGCCAAAACGAAAATACATTACATTCACAGGTTTGATATAAGCAGGTAATTTATTTGCAACAAATCTAAATATTGGTCCTTCCACAAAATTTGAATATACACACATATCAAGGGCGTCCTTTGGACTTAGCGTTCCTTGGACTAAACCTTTCAGGTGTCTTTCAGATGCTTGACCTGAACTAAGAGTGACCCCCTTCTGGTTTTCACCTTTGAATATAGTTTCTTTACCCGACTCTATAACATCATATTATGGAATATCAAATATTTTACCAGGATGGATTATTATTAATTTTACAGGACTATATACCATTGTTTCATTATTATTCTTCTCAAATTTAAATTTGTTTATATCAAAAGCTAGCGGTACTTCTTCTATGAGATTTATTCTTTCTTCTTCTATAAGATTTTTTAAGTTTTGAATAGCAAATACACCCCGGATTAGAAAACCTAGATTAATTTTACCAGGTTCTTTTTTAATAAGAGAAAGTCCTTCATTTTCAGAGTTTAACACCCTTGCTTCTATTGCGTCAAATATTTTGTTCACTAATTTATCGTTTTTATCAAATTCAACGCTAATAGAACTCACTTCTAAATCAATTTTATATTTTGGTACCCAGTTCTTTTTTTCTGTTTCTAGAATATTTTTAACTTTATATATGACATTCTTTTGAATATCTTCAGCTGAATTAAGACCTTGACCTAAATTAATAGTTATTGTATACTTTGTTAGTATCCTTCGGACATAGCCTTCCAGGCGCCTTTCAGGCGCATCCTCTAAATTTAATTCTTCCGGCACAAATAAAAATGTAATTTCAGATGATAAAGCATCCTTCGGACTAAGCGCCCCCTGGACTAAGCATCCTTCAGACTTAGCCTTTTCGGCGCCTTTCAGGTGCCCCTCAGACACCCTTTTGACGCTTAGACTTTCTGGCGCGTTATCATATCCAGTAATATATATATCTACCAACCCTATTTCACCAAACTTTATGTTTAACAATTAGTCACGCTCCTGATTCAGAGTTTAACACTCTTGACTTTAACAAACTACATTAGCGTCCCTTGGAATAAACATCCTTTGGATTTGTTTTGCCTGGTATTCTCATAACCAAAAGGAGACGTTTCTATATTATTATTTAAATATACTTTATCATCGTATGCCGATAATGCTATTTTACGTGTTTTAACAGTGTAAAGTTTCAATTCTTTTGATGTAATATTGTATACAGTTTCAGTTGTGTTTTTACCCTCAAACAAACAGTTTTTGTACATATCAAATTTCATTTTTTTTATATTCGATCTTTTTATTCCTTTACATACTTTTTTCTCTTTTATTTTTGTTATAAACTTTTTAGTATTTTTGCAAAACTTTGTTTCGGTTTCGTCATATCTAAAAGCATACATTTTAGACCGCAATCCAACCCATTCTCTTAATGCTATCCCAAGATATTCATCTTTGAATAAACCGATTACTTTTTTATTTACTTGTGGCATCCAATCAATTTTATGATTACTTGTATCAAAATAATGTATGTTGTTTTTTATATCCATGTAAAGATCATCTGTTTCCACATAAATAATAAATGAATCAGTATCAGTTCCTAACAATTTAGCTTTATCATTATATTTTTTCTTCAAAAAATTATAATAAAACTTATACATCAATAACTTTGATAACTCTAAAACAACAAACCCACCATATATAGGTTTATTTAATGTTATTTCTTTCTTTTTTCTATACACAAGAACTTTATCATCATCTATTATTTGTCTATCTTCATAATTTTTACACCTTGCAAAATTTTCATATGAATAAAACAGGTCCACTTGACATCTGTTTCTTTCCTGCTCCATTTGTTTTCCATATACCGAATTATTCATGAGTTTAAAAAAGTCCTTTTCAAAATCATTTTTAGCTTCTTGTCTAAGTTTTGTGTTTAAGTCAATGTAAGGTTTCAACCAAGCTTTTTGCCTAAATGATATTACTTTTTTTATGTCTTTTAGGATTATTCCTTGATTAAGACATTCTTGTAACATTCTATAATCAATTAAATAATTATTCTTTGATTTTAACGTGCACATAAGTTTAGTGCCAGTTGGTATTTTACCAACTCCTTTAGATATCATTTCTTTTTGATATTCGGATAATTCATCATAACTAGGTACATAATGTTCGGGTAACATTGGATAATTTTTAAATTTATCATGTAATTCCAACGGGATATCTAAATCAACGAGAAATGTATAACCATATTCTCCATCATAGGGTAAGCTCTTAATTGTTTCAAGAGTGAAATCATTTACATCTTCATATTTAAATTCTCCTATAGGAAGGGGTTGACTAAGCGCATACCCATATAGATTATTAGCATCCAAGTATAAAATATAGCTAACATGCTTTTTGCTATTATATATACCTTTTTCTATCGCTTTTTCTTTGGATAGTTTAACAGTCTTTCCAATTTTATTATCATAAAAGTAACAATTATTAGCTAATGCATATCTGTGTGGAATCATAGATATTCCACTTCTTATTCCAGTTTCATATGTTTCATACATTTCTCTATCTGATAATAATTCTAATGTTTGTCCTGTGTATTTTAATGAAGCATCATTCGCAAAATGTGGAGCAGATATATAATATACAGGGTCAAGACCATATTCTTTATAGCATTTTTCTCTGAAATTGTCAAAAACGTCATGTAATAAAACAGTATCTAATTTCAAGTATAAATTATGATATTCTTTTACATTTTTGCATTTAAAATGTCTATATACTTTATGTGCAAAGTTAAGTTTAGAAGGACTCACATTTTCATCATTTAAAGTTGAATACCATTCTTTACTTTTGCTAGGCAAATATAACTCATACATTTTAGGATAAGAGTCCATCCATTCATACATTTAAATTCCCTTTTGTAGAACTAAATGTAAGTCTTCTTTTATAAATCTCTTTAACATAGTTTTAAATTTAGAATAATCAACAGGTTTAAATACATTTCCATTACACTTTTTGCATCTTGCAATCATTTTAAGTACATCATGTTCGTTTATAGGAAGTAACTTCATATTTGTTATTTCTTAAACAGATTTGCAATGTGAACAAAAACAATCGTTTACATCGAGTAAGTTTTTAATTAATGAATCTAAACTTTTGTCCATAAATCTAAATGTATCAATGAATCTCACCTCCATATGTATATTATTAATATCTCCTTTCTTTTTAATGATGGTTTTCGAATTGCATTCTTTACAGGTTTCAATAATTTCATTCTTATATTTTTTATTACATTCTTTACATTTTGATACGTCATACTGTTGTTCATATTGATCAACAACTACATTATTTATGGAAATTGTAACATAATTTTCTTTTGTGTTTGGCATTATATTTAAAGCTTTCTTATTTTTCCGTGTGTATTTAGCTCCTAGTTTCAGAATCCATCTTAGAAATAATTTAGAATTACCTAAAAAAACCTCACAAAGGTAAGAAAGAATACGCCAAGTATATAAAAAAATCCCAACTTGTACGCAAAAAAAGTTTATTATTTATCCCTAAAAAATAACTTTTAAAAAATTTTTTCCTTGAGAAATAATTTTTATACAAAATAAAAAACGATTTTCCTCTAAAAAATAAAAACCTTTAAAAATCAAAAATCAAAACTAAATATGAAATCAAGTTAACTAGCCAAGTACATAGAAGCAGTTCAGTTTGTAAGAGTTTGTAATTTAAAATATTATTGGTTTGATAAAATCAGTCTTGCATTTATAGAAATATTATAGATTCTCTCGACAAAATTAAAATGCATTTTATTTTTATAAAATTACGCTATTATGTCCCCCCCCCCCCCAAATAAATATTATATATAATATTTAAAATAGCGCAATTATATTGCGGATTTTATTACAAATAGTACATCATAAAACTACTTAACCCTTACTGCAATAACGTCGATCACATCGATCACCAATTTCGAGTTTAAAAGTGCCCCGTGCCAAACTGATCGACTTGTTTTGAAATTAATCATAAGGTTTTCCAGATAGGCCTGAAACGAAAAGGATTAAAATTAAAGACATACGAATACTTGGCGTGCCCGTGTCGCATTATAAGTCATATATTTTTATTAATATATTGATAATGATTTCTGATAATCTTTTGGAAATTTTTATTTCAGATCGAGCACGCCAAGTATTCGTATGTCTTTAATTTTAATCCTTTTCGTTTCAGGCCTATCTGGAAAACCTTATGATTAATTTCAAAACAAGTCGATCAGTTTGGCACGGGGCACTTTTAAACTCGAAATTGGTGATCGATGTGATCGACGATATTGCAGTAAGGGTTAAGTAGTTTTATGATGTACTATTTGTAATAAAATCCGCAATATAATTGTGCTATTTTAAATATTATATATAATATTTATTTGGGGGGGGGGACATAATAGCGTAATTTTATAAAAATAAAATGCATTTTAATTTTGTCGAGAGAATCTATAATATTTCTATAAATGCAAGACTGATTTTATCAAACCAATAATATTTTAAATTACAAACTCTTACAAACTGAACTGCTTCTATGTACTTGGCTAGTTAACTTGATTTCATATTTAGTTTTGATTTTTGATTAAAAATATAAGAATGCAAAAATTATTGAAACCTGTAACGAATTGCAATTCGAAAAACCATCATAAAAAGAAAGAAGAGAATTTAATGAAGATTATTAAACTAGGAAGGTGAGGATTCATTGACTACATTTAGATTATTGAGACAAAAGTTTAGATTAATTGAATTCAAAAACTTACTCGATGTAAATCGATTCGTTTTTGTTCACATTGCCAAATCTAGTTTAAGAAATAACTAAATATGAAGTAACTCCTATGAACCGAACATGATGTACTTAACATGATTGCAAGATGGCAAAAAAGTTTGTAATAGAGAAATATAATTTAAACCTGTATTGATTATTCTAAATTTAAAACTATGTTAAAAACACTGAGATTCTATAAAAGAAGACTTACATTAGTGCATAACCAAAAGGGAATGTTAAATGTATGAATCGGATGGACTCTTATCCAAAAATGTGTGAGTTATATGTGCCTTAGCAAATAGTAAAGAATATTTTGCTAGTAATTCAACTTAAAATGATTGAAAATGTGACGTCCATTCTAAACTTAACTCTTGCCCACATAAAAGTATATAGACATTTTAATATGCAAAGAAATGTAAAAGAATATTCATAATGTATCCTTGGAAATTCGATACTGTTTTATTACAGGAACGTTTTTGACAATTTCAGAGAAAAAATGCTTATAAAGAATATGGTCTTGACCCTGTATATTATATATCTGCTCCAAATTTTGCGATATGAGCTTATTAAATTAAATACACAGGAACCAAACATTAGAATTATTAGCAGATAGGCGAAATGTATGAAATCATATGGAAACTGAATAAGAAGTGGAATATATAATGAGTCCACATAACTATGCATAGCTATTAGCTAATAATTGTTACTTTTATGGATAATAAAATTGGAAAGACTGTTAAACTATCCAAAGAAAAAGCGATAGAAAAGGTATATATAATAGACAAAAAAGCATGTATAGCTATATTTTATACTTGGATGCTAATAAATCTATATGGGTATGCCTCTTAGTCAACCCCTTCCTATAGGAGAATTTAAATATGAAGATGTAAATGCATTTCACTCTTGAAACAATAATGAGCTTACCTAAATATGATGGAGAATATGGTTATACATTTCTCGTGATTTAGATATCCCGTTGGAATTACCATGATAACTTTAAAAATTATCCAATGTTACCCGAACATATGTACCTAGTTATGATGAATGTATCCGAATATCAAAAGAAATGATATCTAAAAGGACGTTGGTAAAATACCAACTGAGCACTAAACCTTATCGTGCACGTTTTAAAATCAAAGAATAATTATTTAATTGATTATAGAATGTTACAAGAATGTCTTAATCAAGGAATAATCCTAAAAGACATAAAAATAAGTAATATCATTTAAGGCAAAAAAGCTTGTGTTGAAAACCTTACATTGACTTAAACACAAAACTTAGACAAGAAGCTTGAAAATGATTTTGAAAAGGGAACTTTTTTAAACTCATGAATAATTCGGTATATGTAAAACACATGGAAGCCGCGAAAGAAACAGATGTCAATTTGGACCTGTTTTATTCATATGAAATTTTGCGAAGGTGTAAAAATTATGATAGATAGGACAAATAATAGATGATGATAAAGTTCGTGTGTATAGAAAAAAGAAAGAAAATAACATTAAATAAACCTATATATGTGGGGTTTAGAAATTGATTTTAGAGTTATCAAAGTTATTGATGTATCAAGTTTTTAGCATAATTTTATTGAAGAAAACAAAACATAATGATAAAGCTATAAATTGTTAGTAGAGCGAACTGATACTGATTCATTAATTAGTTATGTGGAAAACAGATGATCTTGACATGGATTATCAAAAAACAAACATTACATTATTTGCATACAAGTAATAATAAAATTGATTTGGATGCCACAAGTAAATAAAAAGTAAATCGGTTTATCTCAAAGATGAATATCTTCAGGATAGCATTAAGAGAATGGGTTTGGATTGCGGTCCTAAAAATGTATGCTTTGAGATATGACGAAACCGCAACAATGTTTGTGCAAAATATAATAAAAAAGTTTATAACCAAAAGAAAGAGAAAAAAGTATGTAAAGGGAAATATAAAAGATCGACTATAAAGAAAAGAAAATTTGATATGTACAAAAAAACGTTTGATTTGATGGGTGTTAAAAAACACAACTGAAAACTGAGTATACAATATTACATCAAAAGAATTGAAACTTTTACACTGTTAAAACACGCTAAAATAGCATTATCGGCATACGATGATAAAGTTATATTTAAATAATAATATAGAAACGTCTCCGTTGTGGTTATGAGAAATACACAGGCAATAAACCTAAATCCAAAGGATGTTTATTCCAAGGGACGCTAATGTAGTATTGTTAAAGCTCAGAAGTGTTAAACTCTGAATCAGGATGCGTGGACTAATTGTTCAAACATAAAGTTTGGTGAAATAAGGGTTGGGATAAGATATAATAATATTACTGGATATGATAACGCGCCAGAAAGTCTAAGCGTCAACAAGGGTGTTCAATTTGAGGGCTCACCTGAAACAAGAGTAAGGACGCGGAAAAGGCTAAGTCTGAAGGATGCTTAGTCCAGGGGGCGCTTAGTCCGAAGGCTATGGGGGGCTTTATTCTCATCTGAAATTACATTTTTATTGTGCCAGTGCGGAAGAAATTAAATTTAGAGGATGCGCCTGAAAGGCGCCTGAGAAGGCTATGTCCGAGGATACTAACAAACCCCCCCCCCCTAGTATACAATAACATATTAATGTTAGGGTCAAGGTCTTAATTCAGACTGAAGATATCAAAAGAATGTCATATATTTAAATGTAAAAATCAATTCTTAGCAAACAGAGAAAAAAAGAACTGGGTACCAAAATATAAAATTGATTTAGAAGTGAGTTCTAGTAGCGTTGAATTTGATAAAAACGATAAATTAGTGTAATCAAATATTATGACGCAAAATAATTAGCAAGGGTGTTAACTCTGGAAATGAAGGACTTTCTCTTATTAAAAAA